>WNWU01000033.1:1700449-1712609 GCA_012654045.1 Ptyas mucosa | reverse complement strand
TCTCTCTCTCTCTCTTTCTCTCTCTCTCTCTCTTTTCTCCACTTTTCTCTTTCTCTCTCTTTCTGCCTTTCTGCTCTTTCTTTTTCTCCTGCTCTTTCTCAGTTCTTCATATGTTCTCCCGGTCATCTTTACTGCTCTGTTCTGCACTCTTTCAAGCGTCTCAAAAGTCTTTTTTTTAATCGCGTGGTGACCAAAACATGATGCGATATTCCAGATGTGGTCTTACCAAGCCATTATAAAGGGGTACTAATGCTTAGTCCACCCACCCACCCCCGTTCTCTTTTTCAGGATCTCGGATGAGCTGAAAAAAAAGGAAGAGGAGGGGTTGGAATTCTGGGACTTGAAGTCCACCCGTATTTCAAGCTGCCAAGGTTGAGAAACAATACTTTTAAAGCAACTACCGCTTTTCACACTATCGGAACAAGGACAGAGCTTCCAAACCAGCAGAGATGGGCTATGTGTGCCTGGGTTCCCAAGCCCCCTCCCCATCGTTTTATTTATTTATTTATTTTATTTATTTTTTCAATTTATATACCGCCCTTCTCCCTGAGGACTCAGGGCGGTGAACAGCCAGAATTAAAAAAACATACAATACAAATATTAAGACAATTCAAATATATATAAATTTGGCTCCAATTTTAAAAAATAACAAACCAATTTAAAAAACGTCTAAAATTACTTCCTAAGCCAGCCCGGCTTGTTGGAAAAAGTGGGTTTTAAGGGCATGGCGGAAGGCACTGAGGTCTTGAGTTCTCCTTATCTCAGGGGGCAGCTGGTTCCAGAGGGTAGGTGCCCCCACAGAGAAGGCTCTCCCCCTGGGGGTCACCAGCCTACATTGTTTGGCTGATGGCACCCTGAGGAGGCCCTCTCTGTGGGAGCGCACGGGTCGATGGGAGGTCATTTGTGGCAGTAGGCGGTCTCGGAGATAACTAGGCCCTATGCCATGGAGCACTTTAAAGGTGATAACCAACACCTTGAAGCGCACCCGGAAGACCACCGGGAGCCAGTGCAGCTCACGCAGGAGCGGTGTTATATGGGAGCGCCATGCTGCTCCCGTCACTACCCGCGCGGCCGCGTTCTGGACCAGTTGGAGCCTCCGGGTGCTCCTCAAGGGGAGCCCCATGTAGAGAGTGTTACAGTAGTCAAGGCGAGAGGTGACAAGGGCGTGAGTGACTGTGCACAGGGAATCCCGATCAAGAAAGGGCTGCAACTGGCGAATCAGGCCAACCTCACAAAAGGTCCCCCTGGTCACAGCCGTCAGATGATCCTCCAAGGACAGCTGCCTATCCAGGAGGACTCCCAGATTGCGCGCCCTTCCCTTTTCCAATCGTCACACCCCTACCCCCCCCATTCAAGTCTTAACTGGCCCCCAAATGCCCCTTTGCCAACGTCCTTCCCCTGTTCCCTGTGCACAAAGTTCTAGTTTCCCCCCCCCAACCAGCTGCCTCCCCACCCCATCCCCAGATCCACCTGTAAGGTGAGCGGGCGAACTGAAGGAAGTGCGTCGTTACGAGGGTTATAATGGGGACAGGCGGGGATTTTCCTGCTGTCCGTTTGATGGATGTGTTCTGGGGGTAAATCTCCTCTTCTCCGGTTTGGGTGCCGTGCACAAGCTTGAATTTCATCATTCAGAGCCCGTGACGGTGACGTCCACAAGGGAAACAGATGCCCCGTTCCCAAAGGCTGTCCAGCATCCGCCAGGTTTTTCCCATCTGGATGTCAGCTCTCCCCTTGCAATGCCCTTCCTTTCCCTCCCTTTTCCCTTCTCCCACTCCTTGCAGGAATCCCAAATGGAGGTGGGTGGGTGGGTGGGAGTTCTAGATTTCCGGTGCAAAAGGGCCGGTGGTCCCCCCCCCCAGACCCAAAGGAACAGGTCAGGAAAAGGACTGGGGGGTTAGTAGGCTACCTCCAGCTGCAAAGGAAGTGAGTCAGAGACGAGAAGATGCTTTCACGTCCCACGGTAAAGATCGGGGATTTTGGGGGAGATGGGAGAAGTCCGCGGCTCCCACTTTGGAAGACTTGTAAGCTGAGTCTCTGGGGCTGAGCTGGAGAGAGGAGGAGAAGGAGAGGTCTTCTGAAATGAGCATAAGGCAAGGTTTCTCCGGCTTGGCAACTTGAAGAGTTCAAATCCCAGAATTCCCCAGCCAGCAAACATGCTATTGCTTTGATGGTTCTTCTTCTCCTTCTCCTCCTCCTCCTCCTCCTCCTCCTCCTCCTCCTCCTCCTCCTCCTTCTTCTTCTTCTCCTTCTCCTTCTCCTTCTCCTCCTTTTCCTCCTCCTTCTCCTCCTCCTCCTTCTCCTCCTCCTCCTTCTTCCCCTTCTTCTTCCTCTTCTTTTCTTCCCCTTCTTCTTTTCCTTTCTCCTCTTCCTCCCCCTCTCCCTCCTCCTCTCTTCCTCTTCCTCATCATATTTTTAACCTTATCCAGGATCCTAAAAAACAGAAGGGGCTTCTGTGTAGGGAGAATTCTTAAATGACTAGAATCCTTACAAAAGTTTATCTTTCACATACATAACTCACGTTTATTTATTTACTCAGCATAACGCATATCATACGTAGACTTGCGATATATATTACTATATATATCTATATATCTATATATAACTATATCTATATCTATATCTATCTATCTATCTATCTATCTATCTATCTATCTAGTTCACCTAGATCAAAAAAGCACAATAAAATAAGAATGTTAAAAAAATCTATATTCAGATACCTTGAGCTGTGGTAGAGCAGGGCTTAGAATGTAGTATTGCACGCAAACTCTGCCCACTGTCAGGAGTTCGATCCTGACCGGCTCCAGGTTGACTCAGCCTTCTATCCTTCCGGGATCGGTAAAATGAGGACCCCGAGATTTGGGGCAAGATGTTGACTCTGTAAACAGTTGAGAGAGTGCTGTAAATCACTACGAAGTTGCACGTAAGTGCTATTGTTAAGGGTTATACCAATGTCTAGTTCCCTTGTGAAAAAGAATCAGATACTGAACTATGCAAGCCTCAGCTTATAACCAGTCATGATATCATCTGGTGGATAGTCTGCCCCATTTATACAGTGAAAAGCCATGTGAGGTGTGAATCCTATTCTGGATGGATCCATTGATGATGTGATAATTCAAATCCTGGCACCATTTTTGTGGGGTCATTTCAGGGGTGAAATGCTCCCGGTTCGGACCGGATCGCCCAATCCGGTAGTGATGACGGTGGGTGTGGTTCGGAGAACTGGTAGCAAAAATCCCTGCCCACCCCTCATGCCCAGCTGAGCCGCGCGATCATTAGAGGCTTTTTTTTTTTTACTTTTAAAAGCGTTTTTTCTTCGGCCCAAAAAATGCTTTTAAAAGTTAAAAGCTCTGGTGGCTCAGTAGACTAAGGCAGTTCTTAACATCCACTTACATCTGCTGCCTGCAATTACTGCAAGTTCGAATCCCACCAGGCTCAAGGTTGACTCAGCCTTCCATCCTTTCTAAGGTGGGTAAAATGAGGACCCGGTTTGTGGGGGCAATAAGCTGACTTTGTATAAATATACAAAAGTATGAAGGCTATTGCTTAGCGCATTGTAAGCCGCCCTGAGTCTCCGGAGAAGGGCGGCATATAAATCAAATTTTAAAAAAAACCAAAACAAAAAACCCTCTGATGATCGCGCGGCTCAGCTGGGATCGTCAGAGGCTTTTAAAAGCATTTTTTTAACAACCTCTTCGGCCGAAGAGGTTGTAGAAAAAATGCTTTTAAAAGTTTTTTTTTAAAGTTGGCCACGCCCACCCAGTCACATTACCCACCCCTCCCACCAAGCCACGCCCACAGAACCGGTAGTAACAAATTTTACATTTCACCACTTGGTCATTTATATGTCTTCCCATGTCTGGATGAGGCCCTTCACGAGTGCTTATTGCCAATCCCTATTACGTAGTAGATGGACAGATTCCAGATGTGGATCTTCCCGTCGGTGCTTTTGCAGCTGCCCAGTCCTGCCTAAAACTGGGCTGCCCCGAGTGGAAGAAGCAACCCAGCAGGTTGCCTGAATGCAGAAAAGCCCCTAACCTTGAGAAGTCTGGACTTTTAAAAATGTGATTCATCCAATCAAAGCAACCGAGGTTTCTTTGCTAAACTGTTTGGCCAAGGAGGCTCCTCAGTGAGCATTTTTCTTGCCTGAGATCGGTCTTGCGAGAGCAGCTTGAAGTCTTGGCTTTCTTCGTGCCAAAAGAGACAAAGTAGGGATGCTTCTGGAAGCTGAGAGATGTCGACATGGCAGGGGGGGGGGGGATGATAGGTAGTCCTCGACTTACGACCAGAATTGAAGCCAAAGGTTCTGCTGCTAAGCGAGACATTGGTTAAGTGAATTTGCCCCCATTTTAGTTGCGTTGAGTTTACTTTATTGCCACTGCACCTCGCGTGACGAAATGGAATGCCATCTTCAGTGTACATTATAACAAGAGCCTTGGTGGCGCAGCAGACTAAAGTGCTGTTAAGTAGCACCAGCTGCCTGCAATTACTGTGAGTTCAAATCTCACCGGGCTCAAGGTTGACTCAGCCTTCCATCCTTTCGAGGGAGGTAAAATGAGGACCCGGATTGTGGGGGGCAATAAGCTGACTTTGTATTTAAAAAAAAGAACACCGCTTGGGTGGGGGGGGCGAAAGTCCTACTAAGCAGGTATATACAAAAAGTATGAAGGCTATTGCTTAATGCATTGTAAGCCGCCCTGAGTCTCCGGAGAAGGGCGGCATATAAATCGAACCAATAAATAAATAAATAAACTATAAAAAAACAAAACACAAACACACCTCCTTCCCATTCTATGCAATTGATTTGAAAACCCCTGATATTGCATTAATATTGCACTATACAGTAGAGTTCAATATCGTTACCGCTCTGGGATTGAAGCTGTTTTTCAGCCTATTTGTCCTTGTGTTTATTGTCCTGTACCGTCTGCCAGATGGTAATAGTTCAAAAAAAAAAAAAAAAAGGATGCCTAGGATGAGATGGATCTTTAAGGATGTTTTGAACTTTCTTAAGGCAGCGGGACCTATAAATCTCTTCCAAGGAGGGGAGGGGGCAACCAATGACGTTGGGCAATGACGTTGACCCTCTGGAGTGCTGTCCTACCTGCCACTGTGCAATGGGCAAACCATACACAGGTGCAGAAAGAACTCTCTATGGTGCAGCCGTAGAAGGTCACCAGCATTTTACAACCTTGTTAAATGAATGGAGGCAGCTGTTAAGCGAATCACACGGACTAACTTCTCCACCATGCTGGCTGGAGAATTCTGGAAGTTGAAGTCCTGACCTCTTCATTTTGCCGAGGTTGAGAAATCCTGCTCCAAGTCAATTTCCTCAACCTTTAACCATTCCCGCCCTGTTGGACTACAAGTCCCATGCCTCCCACAACACAGAGGGTAGCTGCCTACCTTACGATGGTTGCAACGTCCCTGGGATCGCAGGCTCGCCGTTTTGAGATCTTCCAAAGCAAAGTTAATGTGGGAAACCAGATTCGTTTAATGCAGAGGTGGGTTTCAGCAGGTTCTGACCAGTTCTGGAGAACCGGTAGCGGAAATTTTGAGTAGTTCGGAGAACCGGTAGTAAAAATTCTGACTGGCCCCGCCCACATCTATTCTCTGCCTCCGAAGTCCCAGCTGATTGGGAGGAAATGGGGATTTTGCAGTAAACCTTCCCCTGCCACACCCACCAAGCCACACGCATAGAACCGATAGTAAATTTTTTTGAAACCCACCACTGGTTTAAAATACTGCAGTAATTTCCTTAATAACTCTGAGGGAAAAAAGGGTGTGAATTTGGGTGTGACTCACTTAACAACCACATCGCTTAGTGACAGAACCTCCAGTAGCAATTGGGGCCGTAAGTCAAGGACTACCTCTAAATAGCGGAAAGCTGGGGAAATTGCTGAGGAAAGTAATTTCCTGGATATAGGTAGTCTTTGACATACGACCACAATGGAGCCCATAATTTCTGTTGCTAAATGAGACAGTTGTTAAGTGAGTTTTACCCCGTTTTACGACCTTTCTGACCACACTTGTTAAGTGAATCGCTGCAGTTGTTAAGTTAATACCCCCGTTGTTAACGGAATCGGGTTTCCCCATCAATTTTGTTTGTCAGAAGGCCTCAAAAGGGAATGACATAACCCCGGGACTCTGCAACCGTCGTAAATACGAGTCAGTTGCCAAGCATCTGAATTTTGATCACGTGACCCTGGGAATGCCGCAAGGGTCGTAAGTGTGAGAAGTGGTCCTCAGTCACTTTATTCCGTGGCCTTTTGAAGGGTCACTTAATGAATGGTTGTAACTCGAGGACTACCTGTGCTTAACTGGATGCAAAAGATGCTTGACTTCAATAAGATATCCCCATTCCTATCATCCTGACTGCATCTGCGTCTTATTAAAAATACATTTTTATTTTTTTTAAAAATGTTTTTTTTTAAAAAAAATCTATTTTTAAACTTCCACATTTTGGGCTTAAGCAAAAGAGAAGTGCCTATCTAGAGAGCATCAGGGAGGCCATGCATTTCCTTCCCCGAACTCCCACCCATCACCCACCTCTCCTCCTTCTACCTCTTGACTTGTCAGAGTTAATATAGAGACAATTCCCCAGAGTGTTTTTCTCCCGCTCTACCAGCTCAGCAAATGCCTCCTTTCACATCATGGAAAAAAAGAAAAGAAAAAATTGCAGTCAGCTCGTCAACTCCCACCATGGAAAGCATCCTGCTTCACCCACCCCGGCCTGGGAGGGAAAATAGAATGAGGGTGGGGGAGAAAACGACAACGATTTGGCGAACCTTTTCAGCACCGAGTGCCAAAATGGGAGCGCCGCGTGTTGCGTGCACACACCGGAAAACGAAAGAGCAGCCGCCACCCGGTGCACTGAAAATATGATCTTCCGGTTCCTGCCACGCGCAAGTGCATTGGCCACCTGGACTTCCTGTTTCTGGCACACATGCACGCGCGAAGACCAGCTGGCTGGTACCCATGAGCGCCAGAGGTGGGTTTCAGCAGGTTCTGACCAGTTCTGGAGAACCAGTAGCGGAAATTTTGAGCAGTTCGGAGAACCGGTAGTAAAAATTCTGACTGGCCCCACCCCCATCTATTCTCTGCTTCCCGAGTCCCAGCTGATCGGGAGGAAATGGGGATTTTACAGTATCCTTCCGCTGGAGTGGGGTGGGAATGGAGATTTTACAGTATCCTTCCCCTGTCACACCCACCAAGCCATGCCACGCCCACCAAGCCACGCCCACAGAACTGGTAGTAAAAATTCTGACTGGCCCCGCCCCCATCTATTCTCTGCCTCCCAAGTCCCAGCTGATCGGGAGGAAATGGGGATTTATTTATTTATTTATTTTTTAATTTGATTTATATGCCGCCCTTCTCCGGAGACTCAGGGCGGCTTACAGTGCGTTAAGCAATAGCCTTCATACTTTTGTATATTTATACAAAGTCAGCTTATTGCCCCCCACAATCTGGGTCCTCATTTCACCTACCTTAGAAAGGATGGAAGGCTGAGTCAATCTTGAGCCTGGTGGGGTTTGAACTTGCAGTAATTGCAAGCAGCTGATCTTAATAACAGTGAATTAGTCCACTGCGCCACCAGGACTCTTATTTTGCAGTATCTTTCCCCTGGTGTGGGGTGGGAATGGAGATTTTACAGTATCCTTCCCCTGCCACGCCCACCAAGCCACACCCACAGAACTGGTAGTAAACAATTTTGAAACCAACCACTGATGCGTACGCTGGAAACCAAAAGAGCAGCTGCCTGCAGTACATGCGCGCGCCGGGAAAATAATCTTCCTGTTTCAGGCCACCTGATCTTCCGGTTTCTAGTGCGCATGTGCACCGAAGACCAGCTGGCTGGTGCGCATGCGCGTGTCAGAAACCGGAAGATCATCTTCCCAACACACGCATGAGCACCGGGCAGCTGCTCTTCTAATTTCCAGCTCTCCCGCATGCATGAAAACCAGTTGGCTGGTGTGCTGGAACCCGAAAAGAGCAACGGGCGATGGCTCGCGTGCCAGAGAGATGGCTCTGCGTGCCACTTCCAGCACGCGGTGCCATAGGTTCGCCATCACGGTCCTAAGGGTTTGTTGGGGAGAGCTTGCTTTCCCAAGATGACATTCCTCAAATTACGACCACAACTGAGCCCGAAATTTCTGCCGCTAAGCGAGAGGTTTGTTAAGTGAGGTTTCCCTCATTGGATGACTTTTCTGGCTGCTGTTGTTAAGTCAACCACTGCAGTAAAGTTAGCCCCATGGGAATCTGGCTTCCCCACTGACTGCTTGTTGGAAGGTCGCAAAAGGGGATCACGTAACCCCAGGACACTGCGACCGTCATTAATAGGAATAGAATAGAATAGAATAACAGAGTTCGAAGGGACCTTGGAGGTCTTCTAGTCCAACCCCCTGCTTAGGCAGGAAACCCTACACCACTTCAGACAAATGGTTGTCCAATCTCTTCTTAAAAACCTCCAGTGTTGGAGCATTCACAACTTCTGGAGGCAGGTAGTTCCACTGATCAATTGTTCTCACTATCAGGAAAGTTCTCCTTAGTTCTAAGTTGCTTTTCTCCCTGATTAGTTTCCATCCGTTGCTTCTTGTCCTGCCTTCAAGTGCTTTGGAGAATAGCTTGACTCCCTCTTCTTTGTGGCAGCCCCTCAGATATTGGAAGACGGCTATCATGTCTCCCCTAGTCCTTCTTTTCATCAAACTAGACCTACCCAATTCCAGCAACTGTTCTTCATGTGTTTTAGCCTCCAGTCCCCTAATCGTCTTTGTTGCTCTTCTCTGCACTCTTTCTAGACTCTCCACATCTTTTTTACATCGTGGCGACCAAAACTGGATGCAGGATTCCAAGTGTGGCCTTACCAAGGCCTTATAAAGTGGTATTAACATTTTACGTGATCTTGATTCCATTCCTCTTAATGCAGCCTAGAACTGTGTTGACGTTTTTGGCAGCTGCTGCATACGGCTGGCTCATATTTAAATGGTTGTCCACTAAGACTCCCAGATCCCTTGGAATCGGTGGCCAAGGAGTCGGTGGCCAAGCATCCGAATTTCGATAACGTGACCAAATGGGGATGCCACAACAGTCGTAGGTGTGAGAAACGGTCAAAAGTCACTTTTTTCTGTGCCGTTGTAATTTTGAACGGTCATTAATGAACTGTTGTAACTCGAAGACTGCTCTTGTGACCTTGTTGGGGCTCATTGACCCTTCCCTTTCAGGCAACAGAGCAGAATAATGGAGTCAGAAGGGACCTGGGAGGTCTTCTAGTCCAACCTCCTGCTCAAGCAGGAAAAAATAGACCATTTTAGACAAATGGCTGAATTTCTCCAGCCCCTTCACGCCACCAGGACTTGCTGACAAAGTCCAGGCAGTGCTCAACTTACAACAATTTGTTTAGTGATGGTTCAAAGTTACAACAGCACTGAAAAAAGTGACTTACGACCCTTTTTCACACTTAACGACCATTCCGGCATCCCCAAGGTGATGCGATCAAAATTCGGCCGTTTGGCAACTGGTTCATATTTATGACGGTTGAAACGTCCCCAGAGTCACGCGATCCCCTTCTGACAAGCAAAGTCCATGGGGGAAGCCAGATTCGCTTAACAACCGTGTCCCTAACTGATCAACTGCAGTGGTTCACTTACCGACGGTGGCAAGAAAGGTCGTAAACCTCACTGAGCAGATGTTTCACGCAGCAACAGAAATTTCGGGCTCCATTGTGGTCGTAAGTCGAGGACTACCTATATTTGTGTGATTTATACGTCGCTGGACTCCGGAAGGACTTTTGGGAGCTTTTCTAAAAATAGAAAACAATAAAAAAGGAAATCCTATACATCTGGGATGATGAAGACACTTCAGATAACAGAAGACACAGCTTGCGGGGGCTCCCCAAGCACCCCATCCTCTCCAAGGTCTTGGGAGAACAGTCAAGATTTCCAGAATACAGGTAATCCTCGACTTAAAACCATTCGTTGGATGGCCAAAGTTACAATGGCACGGAAGAAAAATGACATTAATAGTGTTTTTCCCCACTTCCGGAGTCATGTGACCAGAATTCAGGGGCTTGGCAACCGGCATGTACTGTATTTTTGGGAGTATAAAATGCAGCTTAGTTTTTGGGGAGGAAAATAAGAAAACAGCTGATTGGCAGGTGGATCAGCCTCCCGGAATACCCCCTATCAGCTGTTCCCAGAGGTGAATTTTAGCAACAGGTTCCTTGGTTGCGAGCTCTGTGCCTTGATTTTTTTTTGCTTTTTTTCCCTGCCTCTGAAAAAGCCTCCAAAACGGAGCTTCAGAAAAAAAGCCTCTGAAGCTCTGTTTGGAGGCTTTTTTTCTGAAGCTCTGTTTGGGGGCTTTTTTTCTGAAGCTTCATTTCTGATGCTTTTTTCAGCCTCTGAAACCTCCATTTGAGAAGCCGGGCAGGGCTACATTCAGAAATAAGACGCACCCAGATTTTCACCCTTTTTTTGGAGGGGGGGGAAAGGTGCGTCTTATACTCCAAAAAATACGGTACTTATGACGGTTGCACTGTCCCGCGGTCATGTGATCAGCATTTGCAACCTTGCCAGCGGCTTTTGACAAGCAAAATCGATGGGGGAAGCTAGATTTGTTGAATCATCGCATGGTTCACTTGACTTGTAGTGATTCGCTTAACAACGGTGGCAAAAAGGGGTCATAAAATGGGGATAACACATTTAACAACTATCTCGTTTAGCAATGGAAATGTTGGGCTCCGTTGGAGTCGTGAAGTCAAGGACTGTCGTGAAGTTAGATGCTGCAGAGGGTGTTTGACAAATCCTTCTTTAGATCTGGTCTAGAAAAATGTTGGACACATTATTATGAGATCTCAGTCTAAGGCAGGGATGAGCAGGTAGGGCCCCTTTATTGACCTGTGGACTTCAACTCCCAGAAATCTGGCTGGGACGGAATCCATGCTAGCTCAGGAATTCTGGGAGTTGAAGTCCACAGGTCATAAAAGAGGTCTTAGTCACTGTTGTGGCCCATCAGTGGCCTGTGCAGCTAGTAGCTGATTTCGACATCGAGGAGGCTGGTGTGGTGCTGTGCCAGCAGTCTGTGCAGCTGTCACTCGAGTCAGACAATGAGGAGGCTGGAGAAGATGTGGTGCCAGAGGTGGGGATTCAGCCAGGGCCTTCAGAACCTCCAGAAGCTCCCATAAGTGAAGAGGACGAAGAGGAGGAGCCTTTTCTCGATGCACGGGTGTGCAGAGCTGCCAAAAGGCAGGAGTGTCTCCTCAGGAGGAGGTCTCCTCAAGAGTAAGGCTTGGGGCTAATTGGCCACTCCCTTAACCTATTTAAGGAGGAACGCCGACTGAAGCAATTTGCAGGGAACAACTTCGTTCGCATACCTTCGTGTCTTGTCTTGCTTATCTTACCAGCTTCCTGCAAATTGCTTCTGGGCATTCTGCCAACCACAGTAAGCTTTCAGTATTATTCTTTGAATTCTTGGCGGCTGTTAATTAACAGCCGTTGTTGTACAAAACTGGTTCATTTAGTAAACCAAGGTTTGAATGGACTTTGTGTGTGCTGCGTTCTTTGGGGTCCGTAGCTGGGGCAGAACAGTTGCCCACCTTGGTCTTGGGCCTTGTTTCTCAACCTTAGCAACCTTAAGATATCTGGATCTGAACTCCCAGAATTCCCTAGTAAGCTTTAACGCCCAGAACTCCCTACCCAATTCCATGGGAAATTCTGGGAGTTGGTCATAAAGTTGGCAAGGTTGAGAAACACTGAATTAGAGGGAAGAAGACCAAGAATCCCTGTTTCTTTGCAAACCAGGAGGCATTGAGAGAAGGGTTGGAAACATGCTGGGCTGTTTTAAGCTGCTGCTCGAAAGTGTTACCCCATCCCTTCCCCTGCCCTCTCCCCCCAGTGATTTTTGAAGCAGCGGGACAGGCTTCCTCTCTTCCATTCAGAGAGTGGGTGGGGTGGTCAGAGGACATCCTTCCTTTAGAGACCCCCTCCTGCAGCCAAGAATTGGATTCCAAGTGATAATAATTATATCCCTGAATGCATTGTTTATTTTAAAATGCATGAATCATCTTTTCATCTCAATACCTCCCAAGGCAAAATACAGGTTGAATAACACGCGCACACCACTGAGCAAGAGAGAGGGAGAGAAAGAAAGAGAGGAGAAAAAGAGAGGGGGG
>WNWU01000033.1:1642831-1685253 GCA_012654045.1 Ptyas mucosa | reverse complement strand
ACTTTGAGGGGAAATTGGGGGGGGTGAAAGAAAGAAGAGACACCCCCAATAGCCCCTTGAGGTGGGGGTGGGTGGGTGGGTGAAGAGGCCACCTTGAGGGCTATTCTGAGGGGAGATGGGGTGAAAAAGGAGATTTCCCCTCCCCTCCAAGGGCTCCCTGAAACTAAGGGGGGGAGGCCACCTTGAGAGCTATTCTGAAGGGAGTTTGGGGGGTGGGGGTGAAAGAGAGAGGGAGGTGCGCCCCCTGAAGTGGGAGAGGGGCGGGTAAAGAGGCCACCTTGAGGGCTATTCTGAGAGGAGTTTGGGGGGGTGAAAGAGGAGCCCCCCCCAATGCCCCTGAGGCTGAAGTGTGAGGAGAGGCCACCTTGCGGGCTGTTCTGAAGGAAGATGGGAGGGGGGGAGAGAGAGAGCAGATACACCCCCAATTATTCGCCCCCTGAGGTTGATGTGGGGGAGAGAAGCCACCTTGAATATCCTGAAGGTTAGTGGGGAGGGGGGAGATGAGAGAGGAGATGATCCCCCCCCCTTCCTGCAAATGGGGCAGGGGGGCGCCTCTGCTCTCCTTTCGCCCCTGGACGCGCTTGCCTTATTTGGGGCTGGGGGGCTGAAGGGGTGGGAGGGCTGAGGGCCGGCAGAGGCTGACTGGCAGGGGGTTAACCCCCTCCTGCTGCTCCCCTCCCCCTCCCCCCCACCTCCAAAAGGGGAATTTTCCAGCTGGTAATTTCTGCTGCGTCAACACCCAGCTGGAGGGAGTGGAGAGGAGGGAGACAAGGGGGCATTTTCACAGCAGCGCCACTTCGCCAAAGAGGACCAACCACCCTGGCCTGGCTGAGCTGATAAAAGAGATATTTAATTTATATATAAAAAGAAACTTTTTAAAAATTAAGCATCTGTGCAAGTTGGACCAAGAGTTTACTCAAGAAAGAGAAGGGGAGAGGATAGAGTGACACCAAACTGTTTGGGAGAAAAGAGAAAAAAAAGGGGGAATGAGGTAATAATGTTGATGAAACATGTATGTTTTCTCACTTTCTGCTTTCTCTTTCTGTCTCTTTAAATGCCATGCCGGTTCTGTTTGGGGTTATTGTCTCTTTCCCTAAAGCCAGGCACGGTTCGCCTGGTCTTTGCCTCCATTTTAATTGCAGACCGTAAACATTGAAAGTCACCCCCATACCTTGAAACCCAGCCTCAGACTGTTAGTTACCTTATAGTTCTGGAAGTTGTTCAAAATGTTTTCAACAACTTAAGGGACTGCTTTGAAAATATAGGCAGGTAAGGACCTTTTAATGGAAGGGCTGTCCTTAAAGAATCATTAGTAGAGGAAAGAAGAAGTTACAGGCTTCTTTTTAAAAAAGAATAGAAAAAGGCAGTAAAGTTAGCGTTTTCTTTTTGTATGTGTAAATAGATAGGTTTGTTCCATAGATGTAATGTAAGTAACCTTTTATAGGGAAATCCCTGATGACAAATAAAGCATAATGAAGTGTTCTTGTGGTATAAACAGTGGAAGGTGGATTAACTGGAATAAATTGAGAAATTGAGTACTTAATTTAAGTGATATACTGTATATATTTAATTTAGGACAAGAAATGTGTATGCAAGAACAGATCCATTCTTGAGTTTTCTCCCTATCTTCAGTTTCTTGAATTTGTTTGGCGTAAAGTACTGAGAGGATTATCAGCTTTGTTTCATGATATTATAAAAGATATTACAGCAAGTGGTGCTGTTGAAAGTACCTGTACTGAGCTGAAATGTTTGTATATATCATAAAGCAGTACTATCTATCTATATCTATCTATCCATCCATCCATCCATCCATCCATCCATCCATCCATCCATCTATTGTATATATGTGTGGGATATTGCTTCCATTATAAAAGGCTTTGCCAAAGAGCAAAACTTTTGATTTAAAAAATGAGACACAAATTTTCAATTCTCAGAAGAGTTTTTTTCCCATGTGTATTGAAAACTTTGGCTGTTTTGGATTACTTTTAATAATTATAGCATATTTCACAAATAAAAGTGCATAATATTGGACAGCCAATTCTGTTTTATTGATTGGGAATTATTTTATAGCAGTTGAATAAGCTACTGCCATACTAGTCAAATTCATTTTTGAAATCTTTGTGATACAGTACATATGTACGTGTCTGGACTTTATAGTTTCAATAGAAGAAAATATATGTAGCTCAGGGTTGAACAGTGGAGCATCAAGGACTCCTTATTTACAGTTTTAATTTATGTAATGAACAATTATCGCTTAACTATCACATGACAGATTGCATTCTGTAAAATACTTCTGTCTTGATTTAGAACTTGTGCTACATTTACGGTATCAGCCTCAGCACTAATTGTGGCTGTCATTTACTCTGATGAAATACTAATTTTGCTGTTGGTAAATTAGATCACTGATTGAAATTTGTTCTAATATAAAGGTTGTGATATATCATATACAACTCTTCTAAAAACTGATCCAATTTATTTGGTGTTTTCAAAAAGGTAGTATTTAGTAATTAGACAAACAGTTTAATAATTGATGTGGAATATACAGGTCACATTTTAAAATATAAGGGGGGGAAAGGAAATGGGCCATATTGTCCCTATGGCTGGTAATTTTAGGGTAGTTATATAGTAGTAATTAGGTTTTTTCCAGGTGATGTATCTAAAAGAGAGGCTTGAGTAATTTTATAATACAACGTTGGCACACTTTTTGTGGGGAAGCTAGGATAGTACTTTACTAACTAAAAAGAAGCTAGCTTTGCTATGAGAGGGCTATACTCCACAAGGAAATTTCATTTTCTACCTTATGTGAACCCCTTTCAATAATACCTCACTTTCTTGTAATGTTCTTATTAATAAACGATTGCACACATTTATATATAATTTATCTCATTCTAACTTATTGTATAAAAATAATTTTGGCTATTATTTTGGTTATATTTTTAATTTAATTAGTTAATAAAAGGATGAAACCGCTTAGTTAAAATCTTTGAAAGTCTTCCTTTATCTGTCCCTTTATCTCCTGTTAACTATCCTTTATATTCACAATTCCCTCAATTACTAATTATTTCTATATAGAAGACTATAACAGGTTTAGTAGACTATTTCATGATTAAACTTCCTGTAGTAATGTACCAGTTGGTTAAAGGTTATTCTCACAAAATCTGTTAGTTCAACTGTTTTAAGCTTTTTTTCAAATAGCAAATTAAAAATTTAAAGCTAAACTTTCAATGTTACAGTAGTACTAAAAGCTAACATTCTCAAGAATATATCTTGCCAGTTTAATTATTCCACATTTGTTTTAAAAACAGATTGTTCATTGATTTGTAAGTACTCTATACATAATTCTTATTTTAATAAAAGGATTAAAATATTTCAGCTTGCAACATATGCATATCTTGAAAAACAATACTATATTCAAAGATCTAGTTCCCATAATCTGTTTCATGTGAATTTAGTCTTTGTATCTGCTAACCATGTCTTACGTTATAGAAAACAAGACAATGGGATCATATATAGTTAAGCCATTGATAGTGCATAAAAATATATGGGCTATAATAAAACCAGGACATTGCATGAATCCAGCCAGCAAGTGTTTATAGAAGTGTAATCCTCAGTTCAGAGCTTTATGATTTTTATCACATTTGTTAGTGAGAGTGATCAAGTGAATTGTATTGAATTTTGCAGATGGCAAAGCCAGAATGGACAAGTATTATCGTAGTTAAAGAAAATAAAATGTAAATAATTTTGTTAGAATGAAAACTGGGAACATAAAATAACATAAAACATAAAATAAATTAGAAATATTGAGAAATTTAGCATTACAATTGTTAAAATGGGATATAGGACATAGATATGTATCTTGAAAGCCATATACTTGAAAAAAATGAGATTGTTGTTTATCACAATTGAAAACAAAACATGAATAGATAATATGCCACTACAAAAAAGAAAAATCCTGGTGTGATATATGGCACAATAAAACAACCACAGTACAATGCGTTGGAAGTAATCATTCTATTTTATTCAGGCTTATCTGAAATACTAGATCAAGATCTGGGGTATTGCATTTTAACAAGAGGGTAGAAAAATGAATTTAGGGGCAGGCAGTCAAAATAGTCAGAAGTATACAAAGGAAGATATACAGGTAGTCCTTGACTTACAGCAGTTTATTTAATGACTGTTTGAAGTTACAACGGCACTGAAAAAAGTAACTTATGACCATTTTTCACATGACTGTTCCAGCATCCCCATGGTCATGTGAATATTCAGACACTTGGCAACTGACTTATAGTTATGATGGTTGCAGTATCCCAGGGTCATGTAACCTTCTGACAAGCAATGTCTATGGGAAAGCCAGATTCACTTAACAACCGTGTTACTAACTTATCACCTGCAATGATTCACTTAACAACTTGTGGCAAGAAAGATCGTAAAATGGGGCAAAATTTACTTAAACCAATGTCTTACTTAACAACATAAATGTTGGGCTCAATTGTGGTTGTAAGTTGAGGACTAACTATAATGTTATGGAAGGTTAAAGAACTGGATACCTTTAGGCCTTCTTAACATGGCTATCCTCCAGATGTGTGAATTTCCATTTCCAGAATTCTCCAGCCAGCATGAACTTCTAGGACGTGATGGCGAACCTATGGCATGCATGCCAGAGGTGGCATGCAGCGCCCTTTCTAATGGCACGCGAGCCGTCGCCCCAGTTCAGCTCTGCTGCACGCAGCCCCCGTGCATGTGCCCCGCCCCTGCGCGGCAGAGACCCAAAGACCAGCTGGCCGGCGGGAGGCATGCGCTCATGCGCAGCAGAGCTGAACTGGGGCAACAGCTCGCGTGCCATCAGAGAGGGTGCTGCGTGCCACCTTTGGCACGCATGCCATAGGTTTGCCATCACAGTACTAGTCATATATGCGCATATATTCTTCAGGTGTATATTCTTGAACAGGTAGTCCTTGACTTATGATCCCAACTGAACCCAGAATTTCTATTGCTAAACAAAACAGGTAAGTGAATTTTACCCCATTTTATGATCCTCCTTGCCACAGTCGCTAAGTGAATCACTCCACTTGTTAAGTTAGTTACCTGGTTGTTAAGTGAACCTGACTTCCCCCATTGACTTTGCTTGCCAGAAGGTTGCCAAAGGGGATCACATGACCCCAGGACACTGCAACCATCATAAATATGAGCAAGGTGCCAAGTGTCCAAGTTTTGATTACAGTACGTGACCATGGAGATGCTGCAACGGGTCGTAAGTGTAAAAAACACTTTTTTCAGTGCTGTTGTAACTTCAAACAGTCCCTAAATGTATGGTCGTAAGTCGAGTACCTGTAGAACCAAACTGACAGCACCTATGTATTGTACATGAGGGATGTATTAGCACCTTCTGGGTTCTGAGTATTTTCAGAAATATAAATGAATTCGAAGGAATTGAAATAGGATTCTAAACTGAGAAGTCATGGATAGATGGAAGGATCTTGGAAGAATCTCACTTATTCTATGCTGCAGCATTGGTAAAAGTCATACATTGTACTAACTCTTTGTTATTTTGTAAATCTATTCACTGTGATTTAGCATTATGGGTTATCCAGGATGCTATGGTTTCTTCAACATCAGCAATTTAAAAATATCTTGTTTATTGTGAAGTGTTAATTCCAGCCATTATTTCAGATTCCACTTAAATAATATACACTCAAATTGAATTTAAGAGGTTACAGTTGTTTTCTTCGCTATTGTTTGTTTGTTTTCTCTCTCCTCCCTCCATATGCTTACAACATAAATAAGTTTTTTTGCTTTCTTCTATCTCTTTCTTGCATCCTTGGTAGGAAAACAAAGGAATCATTCAGATGGTTTACATGTTTTAAGAAAAATAAGTATTGTAGTTTGGTATAATTTATAATCCCCTCAAGACTCTGCTGGCCTAATAAATTCTGGTATAATTCTCATGAATAGAGTAAGAGGTCTTGAGAAGAATCTCACATTTTTTTTAGTAATGTTTAACTTGTGAGATATAATTTTAAGAAATAATATATTTAAATGTACACGTATTTAACATTTTAACTAAGGAGCCTGAGTGGCGTAGCAGGCTAATGCCTCCTAGTAAGGCAGCATTTAACATCCAGCTGCCTGCAATTACTGCGAGTTCTAATCTCACCAGGCTCAAGGTTGACTCAGCCTTCCATCCTTTCTAAGGTGGGTAAAATGAGGACCCGGTTTGTGGGGGCAATAAGCTGACTTTGTATAAATATACAAAAGTATGAAGGCTATTGCTTAACGCATTGTAAGCCGCCCTGAGTCTCCGGAGAAGGGCGGCATATGAATATAAATTAAAAAAAAAAGATGCACTATAATCCTGTATAATATATTGAATCTAGGAATATTTTTTATTGGATTTTGAGAGAAACTGTTTTCATTAATGTCTAATTGTTCCTACGTTATTTTAGCAGAGATTCTAATTTCAGTAGCAAACGTAGCATTCATACCGGTAGTATTAGACCACCATTGATTCACAGCTGTGCTCACTTCCATATATACAAATAACTGCCCAGAAGAAATATTTTAGCTGTTATATTACATCAAAAGCATGATAGCTTTTCCTTGCAGCCACAGGTTAGTATTGCTGTAGTAGTTGTGGTATTTCCTCAACAGTAAAATCGTGTTTGCGTTGACTTAAAACTGGTGGAGGCTTGAGGTCATTTTTATTGTGCTTCACATAGCTTGATCTTCAGATCAAAAGACATCAAATGATGTTTGGATTTTCAGTGGCAACATGTCAGCCCTGACTGTTAATAGCATGTTTTTGAAGAGTAATATATTTGGGCTGCCTTATAGGATGAGTATTGGGTGATCTTTCTATAACACATTCAGTCCACTACTAATCTTGTCAAATCTCCTTACTGGTAGCTTTGGCAATACACAATTGTACTATATGAGCTTGAACATGTTTGGATCTGATGTATGCATCTCCTCTCTTCCTTTCAGTTCCTTTGGCTGCTGTTTAAAGAGGATATGCATGTTTCTCAGTTTAGATCGGAATACAGTACTGTACTGCATATTCCACTCCCATTAAGTTTTCATTAACTCACTGACAGTGAAATTTTCATTTACTAGAGTTAAATCTTGCCTTTTCTCCAGGCCAGTCAATGAAGTGATATATAGATGTAGTGGAAACAAGAATAATTTACAGATGTAAAAGGATATGGAGAGGAATTGGGAAAGATAACAATATAAATGTAACCTCTTAGTTATATTTTCTTTTATTATCTCATGCCTTTAATTTCTTTGGCATATTTCTTACTACTTATCTCTGCTTTGTATAATTTTCTCTATTCCAAATGGAAATGGCTGACAGGTTTATATGTATATGTATTAATGAATCAACTCTTTAAATTCTGGCCCAGATGAAGAAAACTTGACAGATACTTTCAGACAAGACGAATATAGTAAATGCAAGAAAGACAGGCTTGGACCCAAACACTTTTGGAAGGATAAACAAGACCTGATGGTAAATCTTGAAGTAAAAACTTGAATCATGTGGAAAAAAATGAATGTTAGAAGATAGACAAAAGAACATCCTTTGCACAGTATATAGTCAGCATATGGAATTACTTTCCCTGAGATGTAGCAATGGCTACCAAGCTGGACAGCTTTAAAAAGAGATTAAACAAATTAATGGAGGATAATACAATTAATGATGCTTGTATGCTTCTTTCAGATCTGAGGTAGCATGCCTCTGACTGCCAGTCATTGGGGAACAATAGCAGAGAAAGACTGTTGCTTTCATGGCCTGTTTACAGTACATATTCCCACAGGAACTATAGGCGCAGGATGCTACAGTAGGCAGCTTTTTCCTGAGCGCTGCTCACACTGTCCATGGCTGGGATTCTCCTCAGGTCTTGACAGGAACTGAGTGAGAGCTGGATAGAATTCTCCCTGCGTAGCCACGCCTCCAATCCCATGATTCCCCAGTCTCTCACTCAGTTGCTGTCAAGGACTGACGTGTCTTCAGAGCTGTGGTAAAACCTTTAAGGTTTAACTGTTCTCCCTACTTTCTTTCTGCTCCGTTAGGTTTTTTTGTTAATTTTGATTAGAGATTTTTGTTTTTCTTCGGTTTCCTTCCGCTTGAGGCTGCTGGGAGCGTGTGGTGTGTCCGGGGCTCCGGGCCGCCCACGCCTTGTGGATTGCAGCCGCCGGATTCCGACTCTTCGGGGCGGATCCGGCTAGTTCTCGGTGGCTGTTGACGAAGGAAGGGAGGCGTGCAGGCTTGCCGCCTCTCCATCGCTGATTTCTTAAGCCGTGCGGTGAGTCCGGGGCTCCGGGCCGCCCACGTGGTTGCCGCTTGCCGCCGCCGGATTCCGACTCTTCGGGGCGGATCCGGCCCGGGTTTCCCCTCATCGCAAGTGTCAATAAGGCAGCGCGGACATCTGATTGCTCGCCGGACTTCGGGGTTGCGGCGCGGCTGCGGCGCGCACCCCATAGTTTTTTTTTTCTTCTGATATCGTCGCTGGCCATTGGAGGGGTTTGGCGTGCGTTTTGACGCCTATCCGCCTCGCTTCTGGGGAAAATCCGTGCTTCTCTGGGCAGCGGCTGCTGCCAGGCACCTTCGGGCCGCTCGTTTCTTCAACGACTGGGGGCGGACGCCATTTTGTTCTTCGAGCGCGCCAGTCCCTTTGCCCAGGAGTTGCGTAGGCCGCCATTTTAGATAGCCTGCGGCCACAGTCCACCATTTTATTCAGAACTTCGGCTGCCTGAGGCTCTGGGCCTCTCTAACACTGCGTTGGGCCTCAGAAGGGGGCCGCCGATTGCAAGACTGCTGTTTCTTCCTTCCAGAATCTGTTTTCAAAGTTAAAAAAAAAAAATAAATAAATAAATAAATCACTTCAGTTAAACTATACAAGTGGCCTTACCTTTAGCAGGCATTATGGCGGACTCCTCCTTGTCTTCTGACCTGGAGCCGGAGCGCAGCCCTTCTCCCAGGCCTTCCAAGCGCCATAAAAAGTCCTCAGGGAAGCGGGCTGAGATCCCCGCCCGCAAGCCCCACAAGACCAGGGCGCACACGGGCCAGGATAAGATGGCCCAGCGACGCCATGTTGCCTTAGAACGCCAGTGGGACAAGGCACGGTTGGCGGCGGCGGCAGAGGTGGGCCTTGATGCCGGTCCTTCTCGGGGTGCCGCCTTGACGTCTGCGGACAGACCCATTTCCCCTGTGTCGCAGGCTTCCTCTTCTGGTCTTACTGGACATCAGCCTTTGGACACCGAGCCGCCCCTCCGCCTTTCAAAAGGGGTTTCACAGTCGTTACCAGATGTGTCGGGAGTGGGTTTGCTCGCACCACAGCGGCCAGCCCTTAGATTGCCGGAGGCCACTTTCACCCCGACGGCTGCTGGACTCCGTGATCCGGGGGGCCCCTTGCCTGCGGCTCCATTGGATATGCAGGCCATTTTGTCATCCGCCTTCTCTTCATTCCTGGCCGCCGGGCTTCATCATGCCGCACAGTTTTCTATGCCGCCGTTGGCCCAACACTCCCAACAAGGGCAAACTGCACCATCGCTGCAAAAGACAAGGAAGGGGGCAGTCAGTTCCCAGGCGGATTCAGATCAGGGTGAAGAATGTCCCGAGGACGTCGCCTTTTCAGATGATGAGGACTTACCTCCGGACACTCCAGCTTTCACAGGCTTGTTCCGGCCATCCCTGTTTAAATCGCTCCTACACAAGGCCCGTCTCACGACCAACCAGGGTGCCCCGGGAACCGATTTGTCGGGCCCTCCCTCGGCCGCGGGGCCCCATGATGCTCTTTTTCGCTCTTCAAAGCCTGACAAGGACGTCATTCCATGCCCCAGGCTGTTTCTGGACGTTCTACAGAGTCCTTGGGGGCAGCCCGGGTCTTTGACCTCCCCAAGTACACTGGACAGGAAGCTGTATTGTGCGTCCCCTGAACTGGAGGATCTCATAACGCTACCGACGGTGGACACCCCAGTGGCTTCCTTATCTTCCAATTCGGTCATCTCAACTGACTCTCTGGACGGGCTCAAAGCAGAGGACCGCCGAGCCGAATTGGCCTTTCGCAAATCGCACCAAGCAGTGGCTTGGGCTGTCCGAACTGCGACAGCCACTTCATTTTTCAATAGGGCGTCGCTTATATGGCTGAAGCAACTTCAACAACGGCTCCCTCCGGAGGAGACGCGGCTGCATCAGGACATAAATAAAATTGTTGCAGCCACCGAATATTCTGCGGATGCGTCGTTGAACTCGGTGAAGTTTGCTTCCCGGGCTCTTGCCTCCACAGTCACTTCCAGACGGTTGTTCTGGCTCCGCCATTGGAGGGCGGACCTCAAAGCAAAGTGGAGATTGGCGGCGGCGCCTTACAAGGCCCCCGACCTATTTGGGGCAGCCTTGGATCCAGTCCTCATTGAGGATAAAGATAAAAGGAAGGTGCTCCCGTCCTCCTTTCGCCGCTCAGAGCGTCGTTACATCCCCTACAGGCAGCGACAGCCTTTTCGTCCCTCACCTGGATTTGGTGGAGCCTCTTACCGTAGGCCATATAACTCCGGAGGGGATAATCGCTCGCAGGACAGGCCAGGGTTTCGTGACCGGGGCAGATTCCAACAGCCTTCCAGGAGGCCCTTTCGTGGGTCCAACTACAAACAGGCCCGCAGGGGCAAATGACTTACAGTTGGCGGGTCCTATTGGCGGCCGCCTCCATCTGTTCCGCCGCCAGTGGGCCCGTTCAACTTCGGACTCGTGGGTGCGGCGCACCACCTTCTTTGGGCTTTCTATCGAGTTTGTGGGGCTTCCTCCGAGTCGCTTTCTGTCTTGCCCGGTAGCTGTATCTTCCCTTCGTCATCAACTGATGTTGGAAGAGATCGCACACCTGCTTCACATCAGAGCCGTGGAGGTGGTGCCTCCGCACCAACAACGAACTGGTTTCTATTCAAATCTCTTTCTCGTCCCCAAAAGTTCGGGTGGCTGGAGAGGGATCCTAAACTTGAAACGCCTGAATCTGTCGGTGCGCTACCACAGATTCAAGATGCACTCCCTTCGGTCCATCCTGGCGGGGGTGCGGCAAGGGGACTTCCTCCAGTCAGTGGACCTACGGGAGGCTTACCTACATGTTCCGGTCCACCCGGCTCACAGACGTTATTTAAGATTCGAATACAACGGACGACACTACCAGTACCGGGCTATGCCTTTCGGCCTCTCCTCCGCCCCCCGCACATTTACGAAGCTGGTGGCGGTGGTGGCGGCCACTCTACGACCTCTGCCAGTCCGGGTACTGTGCTATCTCGACGATGTCTTGATACTGTCGTCATCTCAGGTTCAGGCGTCCCGGGACAGGGAACTCGTCCTGGCGGCCTTTCAACGGCATGGGTTCTCGATAAATTTCGACAAGAGCACCCTGATTCCAGCCACGAGACTCTTACACCTGGGGGCGCTGATAGACACGCTCGAAGGTCGTGTGTTCCTGTCCCCGGACAGGGTGAGAAGCATCGCCGATCTGATTGCTCAAATCCGCAGCCAGGAAAAGGTTCCGCTACTGCTACTATCGCAACTGCTCGGGAAGATGGTGTCCTCCTACAATATCGTTCCGTGGGCACGCAGACACTCCCGAGCGTTGCAGTGGTTCCTTCTTCCCTTCCAGCGGTCAGGCCGATCCAACTCCAAGCATCGTGTGTACCTGCCACCGCAAGTTCGCCTGTCCCTGCAGTGGTGGACGTCCCCGGCGATTTCTCAGGGGTGCGACTTCCTGGACCCAGAGAAACTGACACTGACGACCGATGCCAGTTTACGAGGCTGGGGTGCGCACCTGGGCGATCTGGTGGCACAGGGCAGGTGGTCCCAGGAGGAATGTCAGAGCAGCATAAATCTACTCGAGTTACGGGCGGTCAGACTGGCCCTTCTTCACTTCCACCAGTCGGTGGAGAAACGACACGTATTGGTCCTCACGGACAATATAGCGGCAAAGGCTCATATAAACAAGGAAGGAGGCACAAGGTCCAGAGCCCTAATGTTCGAGACAGAGGCTCTTTTCAACTGGGCGGAACGTCACCTCCTGTCGATATCGGCGGATCACATTTCGGGGTCGGCCAACGTCCGGGCCGACTGGCTCAGCCGGGAGCAGATCGACCCGGCGGAGTGGCAACTGCATCCTCGACTGTTCCGGGAAATCGTTACCCGCTTCGGGAGCCCGGTGATCGATTTGTTTGCCTCTCGAAAGAACGCACAGCTACCTCGCTTTGTGTCCAGGTACCCGGATCCTGCTGCAGAGAATCACAATGCCCTCCGCTGCCAGTGGCCAAGGGGCCTACTCTATGCGTTCCCGCCGATTCCGCTACTAACCCGGACCATCCGGAAGTTGCTGTTCGAAAAGGCCGATCTCATCCTGGTGGCGCCCAACTGGCCCCGCAGGGCATGGTACGCCGATCTCGTCGCGCTGTCAGTGGCCCATCCCTGGGTCATTCCGCCTCATCGGGTGTCGCTTCATCAAGGGGCCGTTTGTCATCCAGAGCCCCAGTGGCTCCAGTTGGCCGTCTGGCGTTTGAGCGCGTCATCTTAAAGAGGGCTCATCTGTCAGATGGAGTTGTTGGAACCATACAAGCGGCCAGACGGCCATCCACGTGCCGCATTTATGAGGCCTCCTGGCGGGCTTTCTGTGCTTGGAGTGCATTACAGCACGTGGACCCTACGTCAGCAATGGTTGAGGACGTCTTGGAGTTTTTGCAGGCGGGACTCACTAAGGGGTTAGCCCCTGCAACACTTCGACGCCAGACTGCAGCCTTGTCGACGGTGATTTCATGTCCACCATATCATTCCTTATCTCACCATCCCCTGATTCGGGGTTTCCTTCACGGTGCGACAAATCTGTGTCCGGCGCCAGTTCACCGTTACCCAACCTGGGACCTTCCCCTTGTTCTGCAGGCCCTGACGTCTTCTCCGTTCGAGCCCTTGTCCACGGTTTCCCTGAAACATATGTCCCTTAAGGTATCATTTCTTTTAGCCATCACCTCCGCGAGACGAGTGTCTGAGCTTGCTGCCTTGTCGGTCCGAGAGGATCTCTGTCTGTTTAGGGACAACATGGTGACCTTGAGACTTGATCCCGCGTTCATCCCTAAGGTGAACTCTTATTTTCATAGGGCACAGGAGCTCTCCTTGCCGGACTTCTGTCCTTCCCCGAGGAACGACCAGGAACGAAACTGGCACAGGTTGGATGTTCGTAGGGCGTTGAGGATGTATATTCGGAGAACCGCATCATTTCGCCAAACGGAAGCGCTGCTGGTCTCGTTCCACCCAGCCTCGATGGGTCAAAAGATTTCGTCTGCAACAGTTGGCAGGTGGATCAAGGCATGCATCTCCTTGGCCTACGAATTGTCTGCAAAACCGCCTCCGGGTCGCATTCTCCCGCACTCTACCCGTAGCGCGGCTACATCGGCGGCGTGGGCGACACAGGCTTCGATATTGGACATCTGCCGAGCCGCGACCTGGTCTTCGGTGTCGCCGTTTATCCGCCACTATCGGATAGACTCGTACGCATCGGCGGACGCATCCTTTGGCCGGCGGGTGTTACAGTGTGTCCGCTTGGACAAAGGGCTGGGGGGGCAGTCAGTCTCCCGCCCTTGATGTTTGAGCTTGGGTATATCCCAGCCATGGACAGTGTGAGCAGCGCTCAGGAAAACGGACGTTGGCTTACCTGAACGTCCCTTTTCTGGGCGCTGCGAACACTGTCCATTCCCTCCCTTGGGTTCTAGTTTTCAGACTGCCTGCCGGTCGCTTATTATTGGACAGTTTTTTTTTTTTTTGTTGGTTGGCCTGTTGGCCTGGTTTTCTTACAGACTTGCTGCGCCTTCGTGACAGACTGGGGAATCATGGGATTGGAGGCGTGGCTACGCAGGGAGAATTCTATCCAGCTCTCACTCAGTTCCTGTCAAGACCTGAGGAGAATCCCAGCCATGGACAGTGTTCGCAGCGCCCAGAAAAGGGACGTTCAGGTAAGCCAACGTCCGTTTTAGCCTGATCCAGCAGAGTTGCCTTTAATACTACAGTACATTAACAAAATAATGTTCATCTAAATTGAGCCATGTGTTTAGAAGGAAGCTATCACAAAATTAAGAGTAACGAAGACCTCTATCACAATTATTAATGTTGTTTTGGGGAGGAGAAGATGCATTCATAGTTCTCTTTGTACGAACATGTACAAAATATTTAAGCAAAGGCAAGTAAAATCAACCAGAATCTCTCTAGTTTTACTTATAATGCCTTCCTGAGAGATCTGCACATATGGTGTCAAAGAAATCCCCCATATATACCAAATCACTGCACGTTTGCTCTAGTAGAAATGTGTGAGGTGATTCTGAATGCTAATCAGACTTGCATTTCATGGAATTCCAAAAAGCAAGAACTTTTAAAACTGAGTTTGTGTCTTCTCTTAACTCTCACACAAATGTTCAAAGTCATATAACCTTAGATTTTTTTAAAAAAAAAGCTGTCCCAAAGCATTTCCAACATAGGTAAAAGGACCAGTTTATCTGGGTAGTCATAAGAAGGGATGAGTTCAAAGTATAGAATACTCTATGTCAGTCTGTTACAGATATTGTTTCAACACTTGAAAGTTCTTAGGTTTGAGGTCTCCAGCCAGTCATAAGTGGCATGGGTCAAGGCTGATTGGAGATGCAATCCAATTGGTGGGTTTCACTTACCTTTGCTACTAGTTCGCTCATATGCGCAGTGTCTTTTGACGACGTCCAGGCGGGTATGCGGAGCCTCCTCCTGCCGCTACTACCAGTTCGCCCAAACCAGGGTGAACCAGTAGCAATCCACCACTGAATCCAATGGTCTATTCCCAAGGTGTTACTCAAAACAGCCTGTCACTTTTCCATCTCCCTTATGTTTGACTGACAGTGTTGACTTGAAGACCATATTACTATGTCAAGATGAGTATCTGGATTTACAAGACAGAATGGAAAAAGCCAGTTCAGTTGAGCCTCAGAGCTTGAAGAGATTAGGTTAGCTGTTTTAGCTAGTTAAACACTTTATTACATTTAGCGTGGAAACTAGCCTGGTTATATTTACATATTTGTTCTAAATTTGAAATGAGTAACAGTACTAGGTGTGTCTTGTCTAGGATTCCTGCATGGCTAACCTTCTCTCCTCCAAGGTATTTGGATTATTGTACCCTGCTGTACATGAGGTTGACTTTTAAAAGATCATTCAGAAACTATGGGTAGTTCCCAAGTTACCACCACAATTGAGTCCAAAATTTCTGTTGCTAAGTGAAACATTTGTTAAGTGAGTTTTGCCCCATTTTACGATCTTTCTTGCCACAGTGGTTAAGTTAGTAACACGGTTGTTAAGTGAATCTGGCTTCTCCATTGACTTTTCTTGTCAGAAGGTCACAAAAGGAGACTCATGACTCTGGGACACTGCAACCATCATAAATATAACTCAGTTGCCAAGCATCTGACTTTCAGTCAGATGACTACAGGGATTTTGCAATGGTCTTAGGCATGAAAATGGTCATATCATGTCACTGTTTTCAATGCCGTTGTAACTTTGAACAGTCACTTAATGAATTGTAAGTCGAGGACTATCTGTACAGCTGATTTGGCATAGGGCAGCCTAGTTAGTTACGGACACATTAAGGTTTATCTAATACCTTTTCTGGAGGACTTGCATTGATTGCTGGTTAACTTTCACATGCAATTGAAGGTGTTGGTTGTGGCCTTAAAGCCATATATGGCTTAGGGGCTTGGTATCTCTCAGACAGCCTGTTGTGAGTGGAATCTCTCTACAGCATTTGGTAAGACCAGGGAAAGAAAGAATGTTAAGAGTCCCTTTGCTGAGATTAAGCCCACTTCAAGGGCCTGGAGTTAGACTTTCTTATTACTTTGGAAAACTTTCTTTTCCATTGGAACTAGAGATTTTTCCTCCCCTTGAAGAGCTGGCTTTTCTGGAGGTCATTTGGCATATGGATGGAATACCAAACTATACCTTTTATTTTTTGTTGGAACAGAATATTTAAATGTTTCCTGACTCTTGCTTCTTGTTACAGGTAGTCCTTGCATTACAACAGTTCGTTTAGTGATTGTTCAAGGTTACAACGGCACTGCAAAAGTGACTTTTGACCATTTTTCACATTTATGGCTGTTGTAGCATCTCCTCAAGACCACATGATCAAAAGTCAGATGCTTGGCAACTGATTCCTGTTTACGATGGCTGCACTGACCTGGGGATCATATGATCACCTTTTGGGACCTTCTTGATAAGCAAACTCAATGGAGAAGTCAGATTCCCTTAACAACTGTGTTACTAACTTAACAACTGTGGCAAGAAAGATTGTAGAACGGGGCAAAACTCACTCAACAAATGTCTCATTTAGCAACAGGAATTTTGGGCTCAATTGTGGTTGTATTTCGAGGATTACCTGTATATGTATTGTTTTAATATACAACTGTAAGACTCCTGATCGGAGACTTTTTTCTCTATGTTAACTTTATATAATCAATATTGCACAAATACCATTGTATTGAGGTAATAAATGCATTAAGATTTGTAACAATAAAAGGAAAAAAACAGATAGGGCTAACTTTATGCTGGTTATCATAAGGATCATTCACTGTGATACTCATTTTGAAGATGTAAATAAACTGAGGTTGAAGTGAATTTATGAATAGCTCTCTCAGTACATAGTTTGCTGATGTAGTCTAAGGACAATTGCTTTCTTGACAGCTACTGCTGTCTCTGGAAAAACAAACTGTATTTGTGCACAATTTCAGCAATAGCTTGATATGATCTTTGCACACTATAATTTTTTAGAATTTAAAACTACTCATTCTTCTCTTAATTACATTTGAAAGATAGTTACAAAATGCTAAGGTAATTATTTCAATATCCTATAACTCAGCTTTTAAACCACAATAATAGTTGATGAAATTACCTCTCAGAGTTGAATCAAACCCATGGTAAATGCACCTTTGAAATGGTTTTGCTAATGTAGAATGCTGATCATTACAGGAATTTTTGCAGATATACTGGTTTTTAGCCTTTCCCTCCAACCAACGACCCCCACGGTGTTTGGCATTGTGTCTGCATTGAGAGAAAAATGACCATTGGTGCCAACGGTGTTAACGTCTCTCTTTCTTCCTCACAGAGTGTGCAGACGTGGGAGTGCAAACACTTCTAAATGAATAATCAGAAGGAAGACATGGAGATTGCCTCCCATTATCATCATCTGCTTCAGGAACTCAATGAACAAAGGCAGCATGGTATCCTCTGCGATGTTTGCATTATAGTGGAAGGAAAGATTTTCAAGGCTCATAAAAATATTTTACTTGGGAGTAGTCGTTATTTCAAGACATTGTATTGCCAGGTGCAGAAGACCTCTGACCAAGCCACAGTCACTCATTTGGATATTGTAACGGCACAGGGCTTTAAAGCAATCATTGACTTCATGTACTCGGCACACCTTGCATTGACCAGTAGGAATGTTATTGAGGTGATGTCAGCTGCCAGCTATCTTCAAATGACTGAGATTGTGCAAGCTTGCCACAATTTCATAAAGGCTGCTCTTGACATAAGCATAAAGTCTGATGCATCGGACGACCTTATTGATTATGAGTTTGGGGCTTCCTCTAGCAGCAGTACGGATGCCCTGATTTCTGCTGTCGTAGCTGGTAGGAGCATATCTCCCTGGCTGGCTCGAAGGACAAGTCCAGCAAACTCTTCTGGAGATTCAGCTATTGCTAGCTGTCACGAAGGAGGAAGCAGCTGCGGAAAAGAGGATCAAGAGCCAAAATCAGATAGTCACGATGACATTTCATCCCAGTCTCTTTGGTCTACGGATTTGGCCTATAGGACTTTGCGTGTCAAAGAAGAACAGATCTCTCCCACTCCTTATGGAGGGAATGAATTGCAGTCTGCCAAAGACAGCGCAATGCAAAATGCTTTCTCAGAGCAAGGAACTACAGATGGGTGGCAAACTACAGGGCGTAGAAAGAATAGAAAAAATAAAGATACCGTGCGCCATATCACACAACAACTTGGAGAGGACAGCAGGACAACTTCACCAGTGCCACCCTTTCTAACTGCCCCTGGATGGCCATACAGTAATCAAGAAGCAAGTAAGAATGTTTAATTCAATTTCTGTGCAATTATATAACACTCGTGAATAACTGTTCAGAATACATTAACTAAAAAAAACCTTAGAGGTTTTTAAATACTGTAGTTTTTATTAAAAGTTTTTACATCTTTAACAAGTCCATTCGAAGAAAAATATAAACGTGAAAGAGAAAAAGAGATAGATAAAAGAAAATAAAAAACAGAAAACATGAAAAAGAAATACAAAGAATTGGATTCTGATCTTCCTCTCATACTGGTAGTTATACATGTCATTCTAATCAAACCTCCGTCTCTAAGATTATATCATTCCCCCTTTTTCTGAATTTTTCTAATAAGTTGCAAAATCATTTTCTTTTTTTTTTTTACACAAAAAATCCATAAAGGGTTTCTAGTCATTGATGAATATCAGTAATGACCTTTCTCCAGTCAAGGTTTCTCAATTTTGTCATCAAGTTCTCTCAGTTTCACCAACCCATTTCCTCCCATGTTGGGTAGTCCTGGATCTTTCCATCTTTATGCATAAAATAATCTTGCCACAGTAATCCTATATTGAAGTACTCTTCCATGATTCTTTTTTAACTGTATATCCATCAGTCCTGAAAGGAAATGTTCTGGTTTCATTTGAATGTTTATATTTATTCCATATTCCCAATGCATATCTAATAAAGTGGTTTTTAAAATCCACTTTTAACTTCATTGTACCATAAACATCCACTAGACCAGGGGTCTGCAACCTTAAACACTCAAAGAGCCATTTGGACTCCTTTCCCACAGAAAAAAAAACCCACCGGGAACCACAAAATCCTTCCCGTGCCTGACTATTTCTTGAGCGGCCACAAAACTAGCATACGTAGTTGAATTAAATGTTCTCTTCTTTTCTGAAACTTTTCTTTTCTTAGATTTATCTATGGTTGGCCTACCGGGGGTTGAAAAGCTCAATAAATCACGTGCCAGCGGGTATCGCACATTGGTGGTTGTGACGTATAGTTGGAGTGACGGAGCCGCAGCAGAGGGGTGAAAGGCCCACATGCGGCTCGTGAGCTGCAGGTTGCTGACCCCTGCACTAGACCAAGCTGGCTCTTATAATACTTTATATTTAACTAATTTTTCCTCTTGCCATACAAATTTAGATATATCTTTTTGCCATTGCTTGAAAATACATCAATTGTCAAAACAGATACTGTCTGAAACAAAAACATCATTCTAGGTAAATCATTAATTTTTAATCACAGAAATTCTCCTCAACAGTGTCAGTGTCAATTTCTCCCATCTTAACATGTCCTACTTCATTTCATTTCATGTCCTAACACAATTATGCCATTGCTTTCTTTTCTGTTTTCCCTGCAATTTGAAACATTCTTTTCCAAGAAGTGAGATGGGCCCCCAGAAATGCCTAAAGACCTGGATCTTCCCTCTGGCTTGGCACTCACAGAGGCCATGGGACTGAAAACCCACCAACCTGTTACCGTGTTTACCCCAAAATAAGACATGTCCAGAAAATAAGCCCAATCGTGCTTTTCAGGACATGTGATAATATAAGCCACCCCCACAAAATAAGCCCCCCCACCAACTACGTGCCCCACTCCCCCTGCCGGGCATAACAGGGCTCCTGTCCCTCGCTTAGCCACCCGCCCCCTTTAGGGTGCAATTTGGGGGTGGCATGTGGGGCAGGCGAGAAGCGTCTCGCTTCTCCCCCACCCCACCCCCCCACCCCTCTCAATAAAGAGACAGTGGGGAAGGGAAGCAGCCAGGCTGCTGTTGCCATTGGGGTGGGACGCGTTGGGCCGCAAGACACACGTCTTACCTTTCCAGCACCATCATGTTCCTCGCCTTTCTGTCCAGGGAGACACGTTGTAGAAAAAACTTTCTCGCAAATTCAGCCAAACTCCTTGAACTCGCAAGAAAGTTTTTTCTACAACGTGTCTCCCTGGACAGAAAGGCGAGGAACGTGATGGTGCTGGAAATGTAAGACGTGTGTCTCGTGGCTGAACGTGTCCCACCCCAATGGCAACAGCAGCTGGCTTCTTCCCTTCCCCACCGTCTCTTTATTGAGAGGGGTGGCAGGTAGGGCGGAGGAGAAGCGAGACACTTCACACCCGTCCCACCTGCCACCCCCAAATTGCACCCTAAAGGGGGCGGGTGGCTAAGTGAGGGGCAGGAGCCCTGTCACGTCTGGTGGGGGCGGGGAGAAGAGAACAGCAAGGGGAGCCACATCTCACTCCACGCGTCTCACTTCTCCCCCGCCCCACCTGCCAGAAACGAGTCTGTGTGACTTGTCGCACCGCCGCCACTGCTTCGTAGAGCAGGACTCTGCAAGGCTTGTGCTGTTGCATGCAGGAACTGCAGCACAGCAGCGAGGTTTGACATACTGGCACAGTTGCAAGTGGCAGGACGCCAGCTGTGCCGGTATGATGAGGCTCGTGGCGGTGCTGCAGTTCGTGCATGCAACGGCACAAGCCTTGCAGAGTCCTGCTCCACGAGGAAGCAGCGGCGGTGGGAGATGTCAGGGCAGCAGCCAATGCGAAGAATGGGGAGGGGAGGCGATGGCAGCAACGGGACATCCAGTCCCATGCTTACTGCTTCCTGCACCCCCAAAATAAGACACCCCCCCAATAATAAGGAAAAGCCCTTATTTGGGGGGTCAAAAGAAAATAAGACCCTGCCTTATTTTCAGGGAAACACGGTAATTAAATTTTAATCTTGAATTTTTTTTACTTCTGTTTTAGTATTTTACTTGTACACTGCCCAGAAACATTCTGGAAACAAGGGAGTTTGGCGATTTCTAAATTTAATAAATATAACACAATTCATATTTATTATACTATATTATACTATTATACTTTATTATAATAATATTTACTAATACTATCTATTAGTAAAAATACCATCACTACTAACGTATGTCATTATTAATCTTAAAATCTGCTAGGATACCAAAATCCTTTAATTTTCCATTGGTATTTTTACTCCCTCTTAACAGAAGACAAGCTCAGGATCCAAAAGGATCTTGACAGACTTGAACAATGGGCCCTATCCAACAAAATGAAATTTAATGTGGAGAAAAGCAAGGTTTTACCCTTGGGCAGGAAAGTATAGATTATGCGAAACCTGGCTCAAAAACAGTAACTGTGAGAAGGACCTTGGAGTCCTAGTGGACAATCACTTAAACATGAGCCAGCCATGTGCGGCAGCAGTCAAAAAAGCTAATACAATCCTTGGTTATATAAACAGAGGCATAGAATCAAAATCATGAGAAGTATTAGTATCACTTTATAAAGCCTTAATAAGGCCACATCTGGAATACTGCATCCAGTTTTGGTCACATCTGTCCTTGTCACTTCCATTTGCATTTAGGAGGAACTTTTAGAATTGAAACAAGTTCACAAAGGAAGAATTTCAATTTTGCATTCTTCTATCACCCACCATCAAATTGTACATTGTCTGCCATGGAACCCTTGCATGCTTTGTAGGCCTGGGGCAACATGCAAGCCAAGGAAGATTATAGGTACAAAAGCAAGGCTTTCTTCCAGCCAATGAAAATATAGTAATTTACTTAAGGAGCTTTGAGAGAGATAGAGATAGATATATATATATATATATATATAAATAAAATCATGCTTCAGGCGAAACACTGATGATTGCAAGATGCAAGTATGTAAGTGTCTATGGATGGATAAGATGTTCTGGTTCATGTACATATATATTTCTGATTTGTGTGTTATTTAGCCCTGAAATCCATAACCCTATGACTGACTGCAATTATTAAGAAAAATTTAAGAAAAATAGAGCCCAAATTCAGAAATTCTTAAAAAGAGCACAATTCATTCCTGAAATATGAGGGAGAACCTTTCTGGATCCAAGATCCCTTCCTGGCATCTGAATCCCATGGGGACAGTGGTGGGATTCAAGTAATTTAACAACTGGTTCTCTTCCCTAATGATTTCTTCCAACAACCAGTTTGCCAAACTGTTCAGAAAGTTAACAACCGATTCTCCCGAAGTGGTGCAAACTGGCTGAATCTCACCACTGGATATGGACATACCTTAGCCCACATTATTAAGTTTCAGTACCTGGAAAGAAGAAACATTTATAGCCAATCAGTTGCTTATTTTATTTATGTGTTCAATTTATATATGCCTCAGTCAAGGCAGTTTACAGACATTACAGATATTTGGAAGTGACCCCATTTCTTTCTTGTCACTAAGGCAGGGGGAAGGGATGTGGCTTGGATTCAGTCTTAGTATGTTAAATGGAAAATCCTCTGTTTTATATTCAAACTGCCAGCCAAAGTTTTTCAATTCATACTCTAAAACAGTAATATTAAGATACTTTGAACATAGGAAATCACATATATTAATTGAGGAGCACCTCTGAAAATATTGTACTGTTTCTTGAAGACTACTTTTTCACATTTTTAATATACATTACTCATACCAGTTTCTACAACTTTGATGTATTTGAGAAATGTGTAGGTTAAATGTTATGTTCATATAACATCAAGAATAGGCTTGAAATGCATGTGTTACCAATATCAGGATTATTTTTGGCATTTCAGACCACTTACTGTAAGTCATTCTTCCAATTTGAAGTCTGAACAGATGAATGCAGTCTTTTTGGTAGCTGTCCAAAGGTGCATGTTGGCAGTAATGAACAACTTGGGTTTTAAATGATGAATGAGACAGCACTTCTGACATAATGAAAACAATATCCTGTAGTAACCATCTTGTACTAAAGCTTTAAGTATATGATTTCATTTTAATAGCCCATTTGTTCCATATTTATCATCTAATTATGATGGAAATGTCACTCTTTCATTACAGACCATTTCCTAGAAGAGGCTCCTTCAGATTGTTTTGGATAGGGTCTGTGCATACTATCAGGGGAGAAGTTCCAGATTTATAGCTGGCCAAAGGAAGAATCTTACCAAATGATATTGTTTTGAAAGAAAGGGATTAATTTTTTCCTGCCATCATAATAAAGAGAAATTTTATGTCTGTTTTTTCCCCTACAACTTCATTTTTCATTAAAAAACGAAGAGGTTGTGGGAAGCAGCAGTATGACCAATCAAAGACACTTTGATTCCTTCCTCCAGTGGTGGGTTGCTACCGGTTTGCCTCAGTTTGGGTGAACCAGTAGCAGCGGCGGCGGGAAGCTCCGCCCGTCCACCCGGACATCATCAAATACGATCTGCGCATGCGCAGAGGTTTCTGTGCATGCACAGAAGTGGCGCGCAAGCGAAGCAAACGAACCAGTAGCAAAAGGTAAGTGAAACCCACCCCTGCCTTCCTCCCCTGCTCTTTTGCCAGGTTCTATGAATAAGGCAGAACAGTACTGTTGCAGAATAAAATCTGATCTAATCCCAAATGATGTTTGGATTTTACAGTCCTGTTTCTTTGTTTGTTTATTGAATTTATATTGCCAATTCGCCCATGGCGACTCAAGTCGGTTTACAGAATATTTATTAGTTGAAATCAAGGTATTGTAAGGATCATCTTTGGAGGCCCTTCTTTAGTCCCTAGTTGTATGTAGTGGAAAGCAATTCTCAAGCAGGATCTTGATGAGGAAACGTCTGTCTGAGAATGTCATTTTTTATTTCCATCTCTTGTGAAGAAAATTTGTGCTATATTAGAGGGCATTTGGGACAAAAAAGTTGATTCTTTCTGGCCAAATTTCATTTCTATTTTATTATTGTTAGTGCAATTGTATTTTATTAAATCACATTGTGTATCTTCTGTGAATAGGAAGCAGTAATAAAATATTTGTAACATTTTCTTTCCTGTTTTTTTGGGAGGCGGATTTATATAGCACAGGGTCAGTTCTTCATCAGTTCCTGGGGTATATTATTGTGAAATTTTGTGCATACACTTTTTCTGTGCTGTATATTCTGTTATGGTTATGCATCCTGTTGTGTTAAGTTTAAGAAATGTCTGCTTAAGAAGGAGTTTCTTCATAGCAAGAACAAAGGAAACAAACACATTGTATAGGACCGTGATGGCGAACCTATGGCACGGGTGCCACAGGTGGCACGTGGAGCCATATTGGTGGGCATGCGAGCTTAGCTCTGGCACGCATGCGTGCGCCGGCCAGCTGATTTTCGGGCCTTCTGGGCCCACCAGAAGTCAGGAAACACACTGTTTCCAGCCTTCGGAGGGCCTCTGGAGGTGTGGGGAAGGCCATTTTTGCCCTCCCCTGGTTCCTAGAAAGGCTCTGGAGCCTGGGGAGAGCGAAAAATGGGCCTACTGGGCCCACCGTGCTATCACGTGCCAAAAGCAGGGGGAGCGCGGGGGGGGAGGGCGGGGCACATAGAATTATGGATGTGGGCACGCATGCGTGTGACCACACCACGCTCCCCCCGCTTTTGGCACGCGATGGCAAAAAGGTTAGCCATCACTGGTATAGGATCATGGCAACCACAGAGAAAGCCAGTCTTCTGTCTCACATCGTTCTCACCTTTTGTTGGGGTAGGTCCTCTCTAGATGTTCTCACAGGAAGAGCAGAATTATTTTGAATAAAGTAGTGCGCAATAGTCGCAGCGTAGCTGAACCCTTAATGTAAAAGATAGGATGACTTGTACCGTCTCACCAGAAACTCTAGAATCTTCATACACTGCACCTACCTTTCTGCTTTTGAGAATAGTACCTTGGTTATTCCTGCTGCAATCACTTGACTTCTTTGAGCTGAGAAAGAAAAGGGAGGATTTCAAAATGTGGCAAATGAGGAAACATTTCATATTTATCTTTTAAGAAAGGGTCCCATCTTATCTGTTAGGGCCCTGGTGGCAAACCTATGGCATGCATGCCAGAGGTGGTAGGCAGAGCCCTCTCTGTGGGCATGTGCGCCGTCGCCCCAGTACAGACGAAATGCTGCTGGATACGCACCGAAACAAGCAATGGGCAGAACGGGGCTCTGATTGGTGGGCGCGGTTTCATTTTGCGCCTCCCATTTAAGTTGATAGACAGCCAGGGGCCTGTTTGCGGATGGTCCCTGCTCCTTCTGTTTCAAAAAACCCTCCCTGGCCTTTCGCTTTTTCCACCCACGATTCCCTCTGGTAGTTATCATTTACTTGCCTTCTTTCAAAAATTATACACAAGCAAATAACGTGTGCGTTGATGAGGCCTAATTGCAAAGAAGGGTGGGGGAGATAAGACTAGACTAGAAGGATCTTGCACACCGCTCTCTATTTCTGCAACAAGAACGGATCCCTTGCTGCCCATCTTCTCGCCCCATACTTGGTCCCCTTGGTGTATTCTTTTCCTGTGGCAAGATTGTCTCAGATCATGTGCAGAGTGCCTTCACCGTTCAATGCCCCTGCCTCCCAAGGTTCAGACTAGGATTAGGCCTTTCAAATCAACTCCTGCAAATTTTCAGCCCTCACCAGAGCAATAGAAGAAAAGAAGGGGAGGAGGACTCCAGCTTCGCCATTCTTTGGTCCGGCTCCCTCCTGCCCTCCTGTGCCGTGGCGACCCTTCACACTCACCCCGCTTCCCTGCCACATTTCCATGAGGACTGCTCCCCCGTCTCGTTTCGGGAGCTTGCCTGATCTCCCGTCTAAGGCTAGCTGGACTCTGCTGCCTCCTCTTAACCCACCCTCCCCCGCTTTCTATACCAGTGGCAGCAGCAGGTAAAGGGAGGTCAGCTGCCCTGGGACTTTGGCAGGGTGCCTGGAAAAAGTCTGGCCTGGGGAGGGGAGGGCTGAACTCCGCAGATGCTGAGACCTTCCCTCGCCAGAAGGGCTTGGCTGACCCGGTGCAGGGATGAGGATGGTGGAGGTGTCACGGGGGTGGTGTGTGCGTGAGAGAGAGAGACAGAGAGAAAGAGGAAGGTAGGGAAAGAGACAGAGGGAAAGAGAAAGAGAGGGAGGGAGGGAAAGAGAGGGAGAAGAGAGAGCAAGGGAAGAGAAGTGATATTACAAAAGTTTTTCTTTTTCATTGTTGCTAAATGTAATATTTCAAAAGCAGAAAAAAAATGAAGGGGCATAAAAGTGCATTTGTCACGTTTTTCTTAGAACAATTACCTGAACTCTGCCTTGTTTATCATTATTCTAGGTAGTAAAACCTCATTATTCAGGTTAAATTGCCATGTTGGCACTTTGCGATAAATAAGTGGGTTTTGGATTGCGGTTTGGGCACTCAGTCTCTAAAAGGTTCGCCATCACTGTGTGAGGGATTCTGTGGCAAATTGGCATTGCAGTTCAGGCAACTCGCAGAGGTCCTGGCTTGAGGTAATCCACAAATGAGGACATGGAGTATATCTAGATTCCACAAACCTGTAACTTGACCCCTTTTTGAAACTGGCATTAAACCTGATTAATGAGACCATGCACAAATCTTGCTTGTTAATTGTGTGCTTCTATCAGGGACTTTGATATAAGAATCATTAAGACAGTGATTTTTTTTAAAAAACGGGGGATAACTATCTCCAAGGAGTAATTTGGGCATATCTTTGGGATAATAGAACAATTTGTAATTGCTTGTTTATCAGTCAAGAGTTCAATTTGGCCCTACTGTTGCTGAGATGCTTGTGTAAAACAACAGATACTGTTTTTGGGGGGATGGAGGTGATGGCTATATGAAACTGGAAAAAGAGATGATTGGATCAAACAGTATCAGATCATTACATCAAGTTAAAAAGCACTTCCTTAAGAGATTGGCCAATCCTACCAGGGATAAACAAAACTAAATTTTATTTAAAAGGTGAAAATAGGAAGCTTCTTTTTAAATTTAAATTTTAAAATGGGAACATATTCTGTTGAAGAGAGAAATAAAGGGTTGTTTCCAAATGAATTAAAAAGAAAAAAATGAGATGCAGGGCTTCAGTCAAACCAAACAAATGGCTTCTGATTACCTACAGAGTTATCAGAAAGAAACTGGAGGATAAGGAATGACAGAAAGAACTAAAGGAAAATACATCTCATGCTCAGTCCTTGAAAAAGGACAGAAGCTTTTAGAGATCAGTACAATACATTCTAGCTAGTCCTCTCTGAAATGTGTATGATGGAAAGTTATTTAACACCGCATCTGCATCCAGAAAGAGGGGTAAGGCCATGAGAAAGATTGTATGTTTTACATCCTCAAATGTATATACGGTTGGGAAACATGGCCACAGCTATTTGCTAATGTAGAAAATATGCTTAATGTTCAAGAGGTCCTAGATTCTTTTTTTTTTTGGCATGTCACATTAGAGCCGGGAAAAATCTGAAACCTTATAGACAGCTGCTGATTGTTTACACAGATAGTTGAAGTAAATATATCAAGAGTGATCACTTTGTGTGAAGCTTTATTTAACCTGGAACTGGAACAGAACCTAGTATTTGTTTGAAATCTAGGAAATCTTAAATGTAGCCAAATCTCTCTGAATTAAATATTTAACATTCCAGTTTGCGAACTGTCAATCATTACATTCAAGCCTATATTCCTTAGCACTGGAAATAAATCTTAATAATAATACTTAGCATTTATTGCTTTTTAAATGTTTAAAATATTTTTCGCTAGGCAGTCCTCAAAACACCATGAGATAAAGCAATTATTACAATAATAATTATTTTCCCTATTTATTATTATTGCATTGGAGAATGGGAACTGAAAAAATAGTGCCAGTCCAGTGGCTGCTTAATGAATTTAGGTGAGCCAAGATCAGAATCACTGATCTTTAAGCTGATTCTAATAAATATGAAGTTATCTTTGAATGAAACTCAACTCCTGGTGATTTACATAGATAGATTAGTGAAGAGTTCATGACCTGATACGAAAGCACTTTGGGCATGACTTTCTTCCAGAGCGCCTTTTGGTTTTTCAGTCTAGCCCTAGGTTTCCCATCTAAGAACTAACAAGGGGAAACCTGCTTAGCTTTCTAGATAATATGGGATTGGCTAGATGCTGCCATCTGCAGAGGCATGCCACAATTCCTTATTTGTATATTATGCCAGTTGGTCATCAAATTCTTTCCCTAGGAATTAAGACTAGATAGTACTGGAACTGTAATTAAATGATTTGCAAAACAGTTTATCAAATACAAACTAATGTCCCAAAGTTCAAAGTTACAATGGCCCTGAAAAAAGTGACATGACAGTTTTTCACACTTATTGCAGCATTCCCATGGTCACCTGATCAAAATTCAGATGCTTAGCAAGTTTTTTATTTATGATGGTTGCAGTGTCCTGGAGTGGAGTCATGTGATCCACTTTTGCGACCTTCTGACAAGCAAAATCAATGGGGAAGCCAGATTCACTAAACAACAGAGTTACTAGCTTAACAAATGATTCACTAAATAATTGTGGCAAGGAAAGTCGTAAAATGGGGCAAGCACACTTAACAAAGGTTTCACTTAGCAACACAAATTTTGGGCTCAATTGTGATCATACCTTGAGGACTACCTGTATTATTTTTGTATTATAAATATGTTATTTTTTTTTACCATGGATGTTTTATGTTCTGTTTATGTGTACCTGCAAGAGTCTTATGATTACTATGGTATAAAACCCAATTAAATTAATACGTCCTCTTCATGTGTGTATGTAGGTGTGTGCACACACACTGAAATGTTCCTTGAATTAATAAAATAATTAGCTTCCTTAATATATTGACCAGGTGATTTTTATTATTTACTCTAATTTTTGTAGACTACTTTTATAACTTTCAGTAGTGAATAAAAAACTAAAAAGAAAAAAAAGACTAACAAAATAATAAAATCACTTCTAAGAAAAATAAATTTATTGTGAATAAACTATTCCATTATTCAGCAGTGAGAAGGAGAGAAACTTGGTTTAGGAGGAAGGAAAGGATTACCTTCTACCTGATCTAGGTGACAATGAGATTTGAAAGGGACTGGTGGGATGGCTTGAGTAAGGTACACTGACTTTCCACCAAGGGCAGGGTTGGAGAGGGCATGTGAGTTGTATGATGGATAATTTGATGGAGATTGTGGAATTGTGTTACCAGGTGCAGCTGGAGGGGATTAGAAGAGGAAAAGCTGAAGATAGGCAGTGTGTAGAAAAAAATGTTGCACAGAGCAGCCACTAATTTCAGCAAAATGAATAGAGGTAGCCCTGAGTAATTGTACAGCAATAATTGGTAGACTATAATATTCGGGTTTCATAGAACAATTACAGGATAAGTAAAGCAATGAGGCTGTGGGAATAACTCTATTTTAAGGCTCCTTTATGAAAGGGTTAGGTCAAGTTATTTTTAAAAAGAAGCCAAGAGATTGCTTGAAACTCACTTTTGTTTGACTACACCCTAGTTTTAAATGGGCTCCACCCCAACCCCATTTTTATCTGTGTCTATTTCCCTTCCCCACCCTGTATTCCATTTTCCTCCAACTCAAAATCTTCTATGGCATCTACTCCTCCCCATAAGAACAACCTTTCCTGCAATAATGTATTTAACTCTCTATATTGGAGTTTACTTCCTTTCTATTTTTGAATGCGTTTCTTGTTTGCTTTAATGATTGGCTCAATCATTATTCACTAATCTACTTATGCTGCCCTTTAAAATAAATTGCTACTATCCTTTCTAATTGTTGCAACCCAGCTGCTTTTTTAAACTATAGCTTGTCCTTATTTTTGACTTTTATGTCAACATTTTAAAATTTCACATTCTTCTTTGCTCTGTTAAATATTTTCATACTTACAATGGCATATTTATCTCATTACTTTAAATTACTTAATGACCGCACCTGTACCCTCGTGCAGATATTAAATAGCTCTGGGGACAAAATAGCACCTTATTTTTCTCCACAGTGCTCTTATAGAAAGATGAAGAAATCCGCCTTGAAGCCATATTGTAGTCATTCGTCTGTTCCAAGAGATCCTGCAATTATGCCATCACTGGTGTTTATTTATTTATTTATTTATTATATTTATATACCGCCTTTCTCCCGTAGGACTCAAAGCGGTGTACATTTTAAAAGATCATTCACATGTTCATATTTAGCCCCGCCTGTTGGAACATCAGGGTCTTGAGGGCACGGCGGAAAGCACGGAAATCAGGGATATTCCGTATCTCTGGGGGCAGTTCATTCCAAAGGGTTGGAGCCCTCACAGAGAAGGCCCTCCCCCTGGGAGTCGCCAGTCGGCATGATTTGACTGACGGTACCCTGAGTAGTCCCTCCCTGTGAGAACGAACCGGTCGGTGGGAGGCTATTGGTGGCAAAAGACGGTCTCATAGGTCCCCAGGTCCTAAGCCATGGAGCGCTTTAAAGGTGATGACTAACACCTTTAGTTTGAAACAACAAGTTTCAGACTTATGCAGAAAGGGATTCTATCAAGGGTTTCCAGCAACATTTCCCAAGAACTCCAGGGAGGTATTTTTTTCAGGAATGGCTCCACAGTTGCACATGATGCATTATCCATTCACTGAGCCCATTTGGCCAATGGCTGAGGCTATTTTTAATAAGCTGTGATGGGCAATAGTCAAGAGGTTCTAAGATGGGCTGCATTTCTGCAAGAGTTTCTGAGGTTGATTCTCTTAATCTCTGTGGCAGGACACTAATGCTGTAATATCAAACTTTATACCAGCAAATGTTCTTATATAATCATGTGATTTCAACCCCTCCTGTCATCAAATCACCTGTCTCACACAATGGGGTGAATACCAGATCAAGCGTGTATGAGATGAAATCAAGAGAGTGTCCTGTCCTGTTTTTGTGGCCACCAATGCTCCAAAAAGCCTGGTGGTTGCCATGGAGCCCATAGAATCCCCAATTGGATTATCCAAGACGGCATGAATGTCCCCTTAGAAAATTACCCTGAGGCATACGACTTCATTCTCAAAATGACTTCAGCCAGCTCATGCAGAAAGGCCATTGGGTAATACAGTGGAAAGCAGGCTAACTGCAATCCCCATCTGTCTCTCTGATCTCACTGCATGGTCAAGACATCTGCTTAACAAAATGGACATTCTATGGGTCACAGTCAGTACCCCAATGCACAAGCCTAGGATGGTCGTGTACCATGAACCTTTTTGTGCAAAACCAGTTTAAAATAATTCCACTCATCTTAACACACACACACACCAAATCTTATTAATGTATCCCAGATTGAATTTCCTCATCAAATCAAGGATTAATTTGGCCTTATGAGCTGAACTAGTACTGAAGAATAATACCAGAGGGAAATAGGGAACAGCAGTAGAACAATCAGTTAAGTGGAAAATAGAAGGAAGAGGAATTGGTTATAAATATACAGTACATGTCTCATACCCCCACCAGCATACCCTTGGTTACTATAGCAGTAATACTTAGACTTCATAGTGCTTTAGAGTACTCTCTGAGTGGTTAGCAAATATCAGCATATTGCTCCCAACAATCTGATCCCCCATTTTACCGACCTTGGAAAGATAGAAGGCTGAGTCAACCTTGAACCGGCCATGATTGAACTTCTGGCTGTGGGCAGAGTTAGCTTGCAATACTACATTCTAACCACTGTGCCATCCAGCTACTCTGATAATGCCCCCTTCATATATTGACTAAATCACAACTGCAGGAGTGCTAAATAAAGCATGGTTTACAGGCCATACATTAATGGATGATTTTACTCAATGCCCTAAATTAATATAGAAGAAACCATATTATACTTCATCTGGTGTATAAATCCAGCCCCTGTGAACTAACTAGAACTGATTTCAGTATTGTAAATGTGTGACAAAATAAATAGCATATGGGACAAGGCATATAGTTGTTTATGACAGTGGTTAAATAATATTTTTAAATTAATAATTTTCATTGGAAAGAAAGAGACAATGGCATTGAAACTTAGCTATAATTTAAAATTATTTTGACTTTATTATTTCCACTTCTGGGAGTGTGACTTTAGCAAAATTTAGAAGACTGATTATGGCCAAAACAGTTTGATATACTCTTCTTTTAAAGGGTTTATTAATCCTACAAATTGAGTTCTCTATCGTACATCAAGACCAGTATTTAAAATGTCTTCACGACTTTTTTCTCTCTATATCAGAAATCTAGTTCTATCACTTTATTCAGTTTGTTTTTCAGATTGATAATGGTAAACAGAAATCATTTTTTTTTAAAATAAATGACCCATTAATAAAATGGAAGCTTTACTTAAAATTTTTAATTCTGAGTTTCTAGTTATTAACTGCTCCAACTCCTTTCTGTAACAGATGGAGGAGGTTTTTCAATTTGTATTCCTGCAATGTCTGATACAGCTCCCACAATTTAATTAAGTTTTTCATTTATCTGTGTCAACTTCTATCACCATTGTATCATAGTTCATGGTCTTGCCCTTCTTCATATAGCAGCAGTAAATTTAATCTTGGACAGTACAGCTCTTGGTTCATCAGTTCCCTGATGTGGGTGTGAAAATAGAATGCTGAAACAGGATAACAAAAATCTGGAAATGATTTTGCTGGCTTTCCAGTGTAATTGGTTCCTATGTACTACGAATTTGAAAATGGTTTGTTCTTCTGCTTCCAAAGAAGATGGGCAGTGAGGTAGTTCAACGCTTATTTATAGATATCGATTACCCTGATTTTTTTTTAAAAAAATAAATCTTGTTTCCAAGTTGCTTAATTGATTGCGATGATGTGATCTCAGCGGCAATATCTGGTAACTAGATGGGGCAAGAGTGCTTTTGACAGGCCTCAGTGACTTTTATTGTTATTGGTAATAATATTTTTCTGGTCCTGATTTCTGAAAGAATATATTCAGGAGATGGTTCTATCAACTTGCTATATGTCCTTGTGGCCTTTGGCTTGCCGGTGACAAATCTGTAACTCAAGACTATTTAATTACATTAAATCATGGGGGGGAAATCATGCAAAGGCATCAGTAGCAATAGCACTTAGACTTTTATACCGCTTCACAGTGCTTTACAGCCCTCTCTAAGCGGTTTACAGAGTCAGCATATTGCTCCCAACAATTTGGATCCTCATTTAGTGACCTCAGAAGGATGGAAGGCTGAGTTAACCTTGAGCCAGGGAGACTCGAACTGCTGGCAGTCGACAGAATTAGCCTGCAATAGTGCATTCTAACCTATTCACTCTGGTTCTGAATAACTAGGGTGGCTTTGGCCGGAATAGTTTTGTACAGTATCAGTGCATCAGGTATGATATTAGAAAATAGATTTTGTACATGAATGGTAGTTCCACTTTAAAATTCAAAAGGTATTTTTAGATGCACTTTCCAATATGGGCGTTTCCAAGGGCGTTTCGTTGGGCCCTTAAAACCCATTTCTTCCGGTTAGCTGGGCTGGCTTGACCCCATACTTGGTTTTTAAAGTTTTTATATGGATTTTAATTTGAATTGTTTTAAATCATGGGCCAAATTCTATTTAAATTATTTTAAAGAGTCTTAACTTTTGTATTCAATGGTTTTTAGTTGGCTGTACACCGCCCTGAGTCCAGAAGGAGAAGGGCGGTATAAAAATTTAAGCAAAATAAATAAATAAAATAAAATATAAAAAAACAAGAAAAGAAATGGGAGAGCCTATCACTGATAATGTATGTTAGATAGCTGGCTTAATGCTAGTAACTGTGGAGGGTCTAGGAAAACTCACCCTGGCTGTCTCTCCCCAATCAACTTGCCCTGGCCAACTCATCGTGGGACAACTTGCTGCATGATAACTCAAGAGGGACAAGTAAATTGCAGCTGGCCTTGTCTTGCTTTAGTTTTGAACTTTGTCAAGTTAGAAGTCCTCGAGGCTGGGGTGAACCACAATTTTACTTGTCCCTCTCTTGAGTTATCCTGTGTTAAATTGTCCCTCAGTGAGTTGTCCTCCGGCGAGACAGCCAGGGAGAATCAACCGCAGTGAATCGTTCCATTTCGACAGTGAGAGAGATCTCGGTGTCTTAGTGGACTACCTCTTTAAGTATGAACCGGCAAAGTGCTGAAGATGCCAAAAAAACCAATGCAGTCCTGGGTTGTTGCATCAACAACAAAGGTATAACATCAAGATCACGAAATGTGATAATGCCACTTTAAACTGCACTAGTGAGGCCACATTTGGAATACTGCATACAGTTCTGGTCACCATAATACCAAAAAAAAAAAAAAAGGCATTGAGACCCTAGAAAGTGTGCCGAGAAGAGCAACAAAGATGGAAAAGGATCTGGTGGCTAAATCATATGATGAAAGGTTGAGGAGCTAGTTATGTCTATCTTATTGAAGAGAAAGATTAGGAGGGACATGATAACTCTCTTCCAGTACTTGAGGGGCTGTCACAGAGAACAGGGAATTTCACTTATTCTCCAAACTTCAGAGGGCAGTGCAAGAAAGTAATGGGTGGGAGCTAATTAGAGAAAGATCCAACATAGAAGTAAGAAGAAATTTTCTGACAGTGAGAACACACCAGAATAGAGCTGAGACACTACTAGGATTAAGAACTAGGTATCCAGGCACTGAAATGAGACAAAAACATACTCTCTAGATCAGTGATGGCTAACCTTTTTGCCATTGCGTGCCAAAAGTGGGGGGAGTCGCGCGTGCGTGTGTGCTCACACCCATAATGCAATGCACCCCACCCCCTAGAAAGCCTAGAGCCTGGGGAGAGCGAAAAACGGGCTTTCCCCACCCACGGAGGCCCTCCAGAGGCCAGAAACAGCCTGTTTCCCGACTTCCGGTGGGCCCGGAAGGCCCGAAAATCAGCTGGCCAGCACACACATGTGCACTGCAGCTGAACTAGGGCAATGCTCGCGTGCCCACTGATATGGCTCTGTGTGCCACCTGTGGCACCTGTGCCATAGGTTCGCCATCACGGCTCTAGATCAAGAATAATAATCTATGCTTTAGAACAAGTAGCTCTTTCAGAACCAACTATTGTTCTACGACAGTTCATTAGATGCTACTCTCAACAGATAGTTGTAGATGTAGCAACACTGTCAAAGTAAGGGCCTAGATTGGCTACTTATATGGATGAGTACCTGGCAATCAGGTATTCACACAGAACAGTATTTTTCATGTAGGGTACAGTTCTGATTCTTTAGCATTTATCATAAGTATTTTTTATCGTAACAATTTCTTAAGCTGGGGTTTTTGCATCTCTGCCCGAAAGTATCAGATGATATTACTGAAAAATACTAGGTGAAATTATGAAAGGAAGCATTTTTAAAACTCAACAAAACCTCTGATTTCAATGGGCCATACATAGCAGCTGCTGTTAGAAAGTCATACCCTTAACTTCTTCTAAAAATGACTTTTGGAGTATTTTTAGTATTTGTTCTGCTGAGCTGATTAATTTAAAAAACTTGGCAATTTGCATCCTATAATAACTTCCTGTCAGATCTATCATAATCTTCACATTCTGCTACTTGATCTTTGAAAATTATTGTTAAAAAATGAAGGCGCCATGTTTTCCCGAAACTAAGACCTCTCTGGATAATAAGCCCAATCGGGCTTTTCAGCGCATGCAATAAAATAAGTCCCCCGCCCCGCAAAATAAGCCCCCCCACCAACTATTTACACTCATGTGCAGCTGGTCCCGCCATTTCCTCTGGTTGCTTGCTGCGCAAATAACACAATGTGAGGAGGCGAGGATGGAAGGGGGGAAAGGGAACATGCCCCACGCACCCCACACTCCCTTACCGTACCTATCGGTACCACTGAGGGCCACCGCAAAAAGAGCGGCAGGCCAGCAACGCACCTCGCGCCCCACTCCTGCCCCTCGTTTAGCCACCCGCCCCTTTAGGGATGCAATTTGGGGGTGGCAGGTAGGGTGGGGGAGAAGTGAGGTGCGCATCTTACCTTTCCAGCTCCATCGCGTTCCTCGCCTTTGTGTCCAGTGAAACATGTTGTAAAAAAAGCCTTCTCGCGAGTTCAATCAAACTTCTCGAACTCACGAGAAGTTTTCTTTGACCACATGTTTCCCTGGACACAAAGGCAAGGAACGTGACAGAGCTGGAAAGGTAAGACGCACCTCCCGCTTCTTGCCCGCCCCACCTGCCACCCCCAAATTGCATCCCTAAGGGGGTGGGGGGCTAAGCAAGGGGCAGGAGCTCTGCCATGCCTGGTGAGGGGTGGGGAGAAGAGACGGCAAGGGGAGCCACGTCTCGCTCTACTCCTCTCGCTCCACGGTTTTTGCTTCTCCCCGCCCCACCTGCCAGAAATGAGTCTTTGTGGGACTTGTCGCACCGCCACCGCTGCCTCATGGAGCAGGACTCTGCAAGGCTTGTGCCCTTGCACTCCTGAACAGCAGCACTGCTGCAAGGTTCGACTTACCAACGCAGCTGCGAACGGCAGGACACCAGCTGGGGCGGTATGATGAAGCTCGTGGCGGTGCTGCAGTTTGTGGGTGCAACAGCACAACAAGCCTTGCAGAGTCCTGCTCCACGAGGTGGCGGCGGCAGGACACGTCAAGGCAGCAATGGCCAGCCACTCGGCCGGCGCAAAGAACAGGGAGGGGAGGCGACGGCGATGATGGGACATTCCACACTCACTGCTTCCTGCACACACACACATCCCAATAATACGGCCAAGTCCATATTTCGAGGTTTAAAAGAAAATAACACCTTGTCTTATTTTCCGGGAAACGTGGTATATTGCTATGGGAGTAATAAATTTCATGAGCGACCTGCTTTTTAACACTACTAGGAAGTAATATAAAATGTTATTTAACAGTAGTACACTCTTTGATTAAACTATAGCAGAGTTAACAAAAGAAACAAAAAGCTAATCAGGAGTAATTTTAAAAAACTGGGTAATTAGTCTTCTGTACTATAGCAGCAAAGGTACAACAAAGTGCTGTATATATATTGTATATCTTGCGAAGTGTACACTCAGTGAAGAGATCATAACATGGAGATATGGAATGTAAGTTGGGAAAAAAGCATATATTTTAAGTCTTTTAGCTCTGAATATTGATGCTGACACTGTTAGCTCAAATGTGGTTTTACAAATGCACCTCTGCTAAGTCTCCATGCTTAAATGTAAACTTACGTTTGTTTGTTTCTTTCTTTCTTTTTCATTCAGGTGTGGATCTCACAGGGGCAGAGTCCAACAATTCTGACAACAGAATAGAGAGAGTGGATCTGTATGCAAAGGTTGATGAAGCACTCCTAGGAAGTGATCTGAGTTATCTCTCTCAGCCACTTACTCCAGAGAACGAGGATGCACTTCAGGCTCTAGCGGTTGCTAACTTGCGGGCCGCTCTTATGAGCAAGAATAGCTTATTGTCCTTGAAAGCTGACATGCTGGGAGAAGAGAGTTCTCTGCTCTTCGAATATTTACCCAAAGGCACACACTCATTGTCTTGTAAGTTGCTGTTTCTGTGTATACTGCTAAAAGGTTAATTAGCATTCATAAAAGAGCTGTTAAAGCACATTCAGGTCACTCTTAAATTTATGCCCCTGTATGATGGACGCCACTTGAAATGTTCTCAGCCATACTGAGAATCTACATTCTGTGTCTGAAACATTTTACCTCCCAGGTCTCACAAGTAGTGGCTAGGGCAATGCATTTATGTTTTGATTGTACCTTTCATAATGCATGAAAAATGCCTCGGTGTATAACCCTTGCCTCCTTCTTGTGATGGTATGTTTTTAGATTTAAGGTTATTTTTCCCATTGGATTGTTTGAGAACATTTGATGATATGAGTGTGAGATATGTAGTATCTGTACTATTTCATTTGCTGATCAGATAGCAGTATTTCTAATGTTGCGGCTTAACTCTGTTCTGTTTAGTTAAGGCTAACACACACAGACGGACAAACTTGGCTTTCTATACAGAACACCTTGGCCTGATTGGTTTTTTTGATTAATAATGTGTATGTTGTGCTTACTGGGGTCGTTAAAATGCCTAATGTTAAGTATGTCAGAGTTTGATTGAGCCACCATATAATAGCTGGTGGTTTGCCGTTGGTGCTTTGCTCCTCATTTTGTTAACCACAGAATACATGCCTGAATGGCCTTATCATTTCCCCAAAGTTTCCCTTCTTCAAAGTAGCTAGAATCTTGCATCTTTGAGAATAAACCTTCATTTAATGGACCTTGGTTTTGCAGGTTTATTTTTTAAAAGTTCTGCCTCCAGGTTTTATCCAAATTCTAGGCAATAATGGAATTTTGCTACAATGATGTACAAAGTTTGTTACTTGGCATCAGTCTGGTCAATTCTTGCTGTTCCCCCGTGAAGCGGGCATTCACATATTATCAGTAAATATAGCTTGGAAAGTAGGTATCTTCAAGATTGTCTATTCCAGTGAGATCCTTCCAGGATAAGTTGCTTGTTGTCACCCATTTTCATGAGGTGAGATGGGCTGGAATCAGAAAATGCTGTTGTTTCATCATGGCTCCCATACACTTGAACAACTTTCCTTCAAAGGGTAGATATCCCCCTTAGTCAGGGGTGAAATCCAGCAGGTTCTGACAGGTTCTGGAGAACTGGTAGTAGAAATTTTGAGCAGTTCAGAGAACCAGCAAATACCACCTCTGGCTGGCCCCAGAGTGGGGAGGGAATGGGGATTTTGCAGTATCCTTCCCCTGCCACGCCCACCAAGCCACACCACGCCCACCAAGCCACAGCCACAGACCCTGTAGTAAAAAAATTTGGATTTCACCACTGCCTTCAGTGGTGACCTTCCAGAATGTAGTGAAATGATATTCTTCTGGAAGTCCTTGAACATTGTTATTGGAACCAAATTTTGGTTTGTTTCTTATTTATTAATCTTGAGATATGGTGTGAATATGCCATACGATGATTGATTAATTGATTGATTGATAAATAATCTTGTGCTTTATTACAATTTGTTTATTTTGACTTGCTGTTATAGAGGTTTGGATTTTATTTTATTGTAATCTGCCTAAATTCATTATGATTTAAGCATATTACGAGTTTGATAAATCGATTACGTTTATTACATTTAGCGTTTTACATGTAGCAAACAGGAAAATACTGTGGTTTTATTTCAAACTGTAGTGCAACATACAGTCTTGTAAACCATATGAAAAACTTTGTGTAATGGAAGTCTCCAATCTCTTCATTATAAATACTGCTTCTGTAATATTGATTTAATATGAAAAATGTAGTCCATAAGAATGTTTCAGATTGTTGTACTATAGAGAGGAAAGCATATAATTTGATTCCTAGAGAAAAAAATACGATTCCTAGAGAAAAAAATATTAAAATACCGGTAAGTCCTGAAATAATTGGAGAAGTTACCTGGAAGTTATTGGTGCTTATTATTGAAGAAGTTAAGCATTTGGGTAATGTATAATACCGTGCTTTTTCCCCCTGTGCTATCACTCTGCTAAACAACTAATTCCCACAACACTATCTACACCTTAGGATGTCAAACCACCTAGTAGGGCTGTATTACTTAGTATCTTCATCTTTTCATCTTTCTTATTACCTTAGCTTCTTATAGCTATAACTTCATTGTTTGTATCTCATGGTTTATGTTGATTGCCTTTATTTAGTACCCTATTATGATTTTATCTTGTTTAGTATCCTATGGCCATCACTGAGTTTGTTTTATGATTTATGATGATTGTATTTTATGATTATGATCATGATTTATCACTTATTGTTTGTATATACACTGAGAGGTTATGCACCGGAGACAAATTCCTCATGTGTCCAATCACACATGGTCAATAAAGAATGCTATGCTTATGCTACGCTATGCTATTCCATTCCATTCCATTCCATTCCATTCCATTCCAATCCAATCCAATCCAATCCAATCCAATCTATTCTTGCTAATTTATTTTTGCTGAAGTAGAAATTGAAATGCCAATTTTTGATAACCACAATAATTACAGTTTGAGAAATAAAATTGGGCTTTTCAACTCAACATGTCAGATACAAGGCCTAGTTGAGTGGCATCAAAATCCGGACACAGTTGATGCTTCTAACCTGGACCCCTTTCAGCCATTCTTTTGTTAGTGTATTGAATGAAAATGGTGTTTTCGTTTGATAGATTATCTGTGGATAATCAGTAAGGGATGGAGTAGGGTAGAGTTCATTCCTATTACTTCTTTTGCAGTTCTCAGTACATTTTAATACCATTGACGATTATATCTTTCGGAAGTACCTGACAGAATTGAGCCTTGGGATGTTTTCCCATGGTGACTCTAGTCCCGTGATGGTAAACCTATGGCACGTGTGCCCAAAGTGGCACACGGAGCCATGTTGCCTGGCACACATGGCGTCGCCTGTTCCTCTTTTGGGTTTCTGGAGTGCATGTAATGATCAGCTTGCCTTTTTGCATGTAACAGTGCTGGAAACCGGAAGAGCTGGTCTTTCGTTTTCCAGTGCGAACTTGTGCTCCGGCCAGCTGATAGACCTGTGCAGATAACCGGAAGACTTGCTTGCTGGCATGCATGTACATGCGCCGGAAACTGGAAATACCTTATCCAGTGCGCGCATGCCCCCTGGGCACCTACTCTTCCTGGTTGCGGCCCTGATGAGCGCATGCGTGCTCCCTTTTCGGCATCACTGTTCTAGTCCTTTCTGTTCTGATCAGTCTAAAATGTGTTTTTGTTTAACATGATGGAATCTGAGTTGAGGTTTTGTATAAGGTTTCTACTTCATACCTAAATGGGACATTTGGGACAGTTAATTTAGAGGTTACTATTGATGTACCATCAATGTTCTGATGTCCTCAAGCTGTGTTATGCCTTCTCATGTACTGTAACAATAATAGGCTGAGTTATGTTCATAATAGATTATGGTGTTGATCAATAGAAAATCTGTCTTAGAATTTGGGATTCAGCTGTTTTGGAAGGATTGTGCTCCCACTGAAAAAATCAATTGCATAGCTTGAAGAGCTCTCTGATTATATTCCGCCTTGAATTTCACATGTCATAGGCAGCAAGGAGAACTTTGCACAGCTGAAACTAGTCTACTAGCTAAACTTAGCATGCAACCCGGTGCTTGGCAACAGTTAAGCATGACTTGACTGCATCGTGTTGAGACTACAGTGAAGCACTCTATGTTGGGCAACTGTTGAAGAACACCTAGACCAGGGGTCTCCAACTTCTCCAGTTCTTGGACCATATGCAACCTCTAGGTAATTTATGCACTCTGCATGACTACTTAATTCGTCAACAGAAGTGGAGGGTGTTATCTAAGCAGTTCAATTTGGTTTGTTAATTTTGTTTAGAAATGCAGAGAATGAGAACAGACTTTCATTTTCTCTCATCCTGTGTGGTGGTGGGGAATATGTGTGTGTGTGTGTGTGTGTGTGTGTTTTCCTATTTATCAGTGGTCCCTTGCCAGTAAGACAACTTGTCTTCTTTCCTTTTTCTTACTCTTGGAAACACCAGGTACATCTGTAATCTTGTGCACTCCTGCTCCTGTGGGGTCATTGTGTAATATCTTAATTGTCTTATCATCCTTAGGGACCTCTTGACAAAGTGAACAGGATATTTAAGTGCACTCCAAAACCTCAGGTACAATGGCATCTAGAGTCAGAAAAGACCAGGGGTGAAATCCAGCAGGTTCTGACAGGTTCTGGAGAACCGGTAGCGGAAATTTTAAGCAGTTTGGAGAACCGGACGTGGAAATTTTGAGTAGTTCGGAGAACTGGCAAATACCACCTCTGGCTGGCCCCAGAGTGGGATGAAAATGGAGATTTTGCAGTATCCTTCCCCTGCCACACTCATCAAGCCACGGCCACAGAACCGGTAGTAAAAAAATTGGATTTCACCACTGAAAAGACATGTTGGTTCCCGGAATGCAGTTTTTTCTTCCTTTAGGCTTTACATAGATAACCATCCCAGAAGAATTACAGTAGTTATTTTTCAGAAAGGACTTGTAGCTGTCAGTGTGTGTGGGGGGGGAAACCCTATTGTGTTTTTCTCCCCAGGCAAAACATAAGGTAATATCCTGGAAATACATTTCTCCTCTTAGAAAAGATCTTCCTTAAAATGTTGAGCACATGGCCATGGGGATGCTGAAACAGTCATAAGTGGTTTCCCTTGCCTTTGATTATATGATACACTTTGATATAAACTATGGTGAATAGGTTTTATTATTGGTAATCAGTGTTTCAAATATTATTTCTGCTTATCCAGAATTAAGACGTTCACAGCTTTACATTTGCAGTATTTGTTTCATTAGCCCCAGTGGTGGGTTCCTCCCGGTTCGGCCTGGTTTTCCTGAACCGGTAGCAGTGACGATATGATGTCACTGAACCGGTTCTGCCCCCCTGGCGCCCCCCCCCCACCCTCTGTGTTATTCTTACCTCTTATTTGGCCCCACCCAATCTATTGCTGCCTCCTGAGTCCCAGCTGATGGCTAGAAGGAAAAAACCGTTTAAACTCTTGCCGCGGAGCTTCAAAGAGCTGCCCTACAACTGATCAGTGTTAAAAGAAAACAAATGAGTAGACCGGTGCCTGCAAAAATACATGAGTAGATCAGTGCCTG
>WNWU01000033.1:1593466-1640916 GCA_012654045.1 Ptyas mucosa | reverse complement strand
ACTCAGCTTTTTCTTGGTGCACGTTATTTTCTCCAGCAGTAGGAATATTTTATACACCCCATCCTGTATAACCTATGGGACATAGGTACCATAAAATTTAAATTCATGTAACATTTCATTCTTTTTTTTAATGAAATGGATATTTTTCCACTGGTATTTTAAACAAATCTTCATTCATATTTTTTGAGATTCATATATATTTTCTTATGAAGCTCTGTTGCAGCAGATATCAGCACATATCCAATTTTGGATGATACTGAAACAGTTAAACAGGGTCAGTTCAGTTACCCGGAGGAGAGACCACCAGGAAATCCCAGAGTTTCAGTCTATGTTGAGAAGTTAAAAAAAAAAAAAACCCTCCTACAGGCATGCAGATGGCTTCTGTATTGTTATCAAAAAACAGTCTTCTAAGTCTCCAGGCGTAAAGCTCAACTAGAAAGGATAATTATGAACCTTCCAAACCATCTAATGATTGCACTCTTTCCTCACAAATACTGATTTTTGTGGTAAGAAAAAAGGTAGGATCAAAGAATAGAAAAGGACAATTAAGTTATACCTTGAAGAGAGTGACGTCTGAGCCTCTTTGTAAAATTAATGATTGAAGCAGTTTGATTTTATAGAATCCCTCTCTCGAAGCATCTGAAAGTCAGCATTTGATTGAAAGTAACTTGAAAAACATTGTTGTTACCACGCCATTTTTATTTCAAATAGTTTTGAGAAACCTTTTGGAAAACCGATACAGACTTGAAAATGAATGCTACTGAATGCTGAAGAAAGATGAGGATGGAATGATATGCCAATATCAAAGGATATCTGGAATTTGCTCTCATCGCCTTGTCTCCTGGTTCCCTCTGCACCATTGGGTGGGGAGATTATTTAAAATGACCTGTGGTCCTGGACTGTTTTGTCTCTTCGTTCCCTCTACTGACAGAAGACTAAGCTGCAGCAAGTTCATTCTCGGCTTTTTGTAAAACCGTCGGCTGATGGTAATTCATGTGGGTGAGATTCGTTTCCTGTGTTCCTCAGGAGCTGGCACCCAGTTGAATACGGTAATTCCGGGGACGAATGTAATGGCAAAATGGAAACACCGCCTCTGTTGCTGGTTTCATCACAGCTTGCCACTCAGATCTCCACTCCCATCATTACAACGTCTGATAACGTATCTCCAGAAACTCTTTAAGAGACTGATATTTTCAACTCAGGTAAGATAATAATTGCTATGATTATGCTTTATGGGGCCAGGTATTATCAAATATTTGGGAGATATTAAAATTAATCCTGAACCTGTGGCCTGAGGTAGCATACCATACTTTGTTAGATGGGATAATATTTCAGAATTATTAAAACGCATTATTTATCTTATATTGCTAACACTATACAGTAGTCCTCGACTTATGACTAATTGAGCCCAACATTTCTGAGACATTTGTTAAGTGAGTTTTGCCCCATTTTACGACCTTTCTTACCACAGTTGTTAAGTGAATTACTGCAGTTGTTTAGTAGATAAGTGAATCTGGCTTCCCCATTGATTTTGCTTGTCAAAAGTTTGCAAAAGGTGATCACATAACCTTGGGACACTGCAACTGTCATAATTATGAACCATTTGCCAAGCATCTGAATTTCGATCACACGATGCTGGGGATGCTACAAAGGTACGTGCGAAAAATGGTCATAAGTCACTTTTTTCAGTGCCGTTGTAACTTTGAACGGTCACTAAATGACCTGTTGCAAGTCGAGGATTACCTGTATGCCTCTTTTGCCTCTTTTTGTAAAAGCTAAGAACATCTTTGTAATGCATAGACACATGTGATTTATGCCTTCCAGTTGAAACAGTAGTAGGTCTGGATTAAATACCGTGTTTCTGTTTTATATTTTTTTTGAATCCCAAAATAAGTGCTTGGCCCTATTTTCGGGGAGATCTTATTATTTTGGGGCACGTGGAGCAAGATGGGGCTCCTCTTGCCATATTACCTGATTTCCAGCTCTGCGTTTAAATATTTTCAGGGAGGGCTTATTTTCGGGGGGGAGGCTTATTTTAGCTGCATGCGCTCAAAAGCCTGATCGAGCTTATTATCATGGGATCAGTGGTGGGTTGCCCCTGGTTCTGTCCGGTTCTTTAGAACCGGTAGTAAAAGCGGCGGGAGGCTCCGCCCACCCGCCCACATATCATAATTGACGATCTGCGTATGCGCGCGCTCCCATTGCGAACTGGTAGTAAAAATAAGTAGAACCCACCCATGAGGGGATGTCTTAATTTTGGAGAAACAGAGTATGTAGACCAGTTAGCTATTCTGTATTTACTTTTCTGGAAATAAGCCTAATTGAAGTCAATGGATTCTGGACTTAATGATACTATAAGCATGAAAACACATGTTGTTTATTGCTTAGAAATACAGGTTAGATTTTTATTGGACATGCAGATACATTTGGAAGCCAGCCTTATACCAGAGATATCATAAAGCATTAACCATTGTTTAGATAAATATATGATGAAGATATGGAATTATTTTAGGCTTGCTATTATTCTAAACACAAAGACCCAAGAGGAGTACTGTTTGATAACTGTAAAATGTAATTTAAAATTCTGTAAAATGTAGGTTAAAAGACTTACATTTAATTTTTAGCTAAAAGTTTCATAGCGTTCTCAGTGTTTACTATCCTGACTTAATATCTGCTATTCCTATAAAGAAAAACGATCTCTCACATGAGATATATACAGCGTGAATAATTTGTAAATATAAACTATTTTTTTAAATGAGATTGTTGGCAGTTAGAGCTTCCCTCCAAATGGATAAAACAGGCATAGCTTTTGTTTGGAAATTTCAAAATTAATTATTCAAATTGGGGGATTTTTTTTTTCTGTCCAGGAACAGTATAGTAATAGTTTCGTATTAGGTTGAATAAAGCAGTTTTCTAAGAAATTCACTGACGTCCTCTAAAAGCACAAGTGAGAAGGCATGAGAGAGTTTCATTTTCCCCTCTCAACAGCTGAGTCTTCTATAAATAGAATCCATACATTGGAGAAAGTGTTCCAAATCTCTTCACAGCTAGGGAGCATCCTGGGAGCTCTTGAGCACTTCATTGCATGGAGTCTTGTTGGTTGTTCGAAGCTGAAAATATTTGTGTCCATGCAGAACTGGGATCTATAAGATTTTTCCTTCTATCGTAGTCAGTTAGTCGCCCTCAGAAGATGCTCTGTAGATGGCCAAATCCATTTCTCCAGAGCAAATTTTTGAGGAAACGGTGGGATTATTATTAGGGAAGGGAAAATTACATTGCATGACCAAAAATCTTTGGGCTAAATATCACCCTTTATCTCCCAAACTAAGCTAGTTCAAGAATTAATGCATAAAAACACTAGTGGCCAGAGAACCAAGGCAGCACTTTAAACCCCTTTGACAAATTACGGGATGTAAATGTATATAAATCAATAGATGCTTCAGTCAATCAAAATTTATAATGAAGTAATTAAGACAACTGTTGCTATACTACTACTTTTTAATAGGGAAATTTTATATTTGTTTTACTCTATAGCCTAAAAAGATGCATTGATATGAAACTATAATCGGCTCTCTGTCCAAATATTAAATGTAATATCTGAAGAAAGATCTGATTTCTGTACTAGTCACTTGGAACAAAGATGATTTTAAGAACGATAAAATTGAGCAAAATTATAGATGTTCAATGACTCGTTCTTGGAATTTGGATGTCCGGGAAAAGGATGCTTAGCTTTTTGGGATAAAAATAATATTGTGGAGAAGATTTATTAATATTTACGAAATTACAGCCAGATTTAGTACCAAATTATTTGTGAAATAGATATTATTTGTATCTTTAGTGCTGCAGGATGTGAAAGAATCAAACCAAATACAAGTAATTTCTGACTGTTCATGAATTTAATCGTGCTTTTCTATTTCAGATCGCTCATGATAGATTTCTAGCATTGTGGCCTTTAGGTGGCTTTCACACAGGTAAATGAAAAGAACAAAGCTCAGTCATGTATGATTCCAAGTATAAAAACTAAAGTTTAATGTATTCATTCCTGTTTTAGATATGAATACTGCACAATCTGGAGACATGGACTTGGACCATGAAGATTTGTTTTGGGATTTTCCGGGACCCAGGACACTCTGCTGTACTTCCTGCAGGAAAAAAATTAAATGTTTGACAAAACTAAAGGAACATATCCAAGAACGTACATTCCCTATGCGTATCCCCCTTGATACCACTGACTATTCTAGGCCAAAACTGGCTGGTTCTTCTGAGCACATGTCTCCTTGTCAGCTTGCCCACTTCCAGTGTTCAAAGTGTCCCGCAAGCTTCACGCTAAAATCATACATGGAACAGCATGGGGAAAAAAACCCCATTTCAATTGGAAGAACATGCAGTGCCCTCACTGCCTCAAATTATTTCGAGACAAAACAGACTTAAATCGGCGTCTTATATCTGTACACTCCAGCTAATGTCTTTTTTTGTGGGAAGGGCTTTCTTTGGTACTTGGAAAAACCTTATTTCTTATAACAAAGGTTGCACGCACAGCCATCTGAAGAACGCCTACAAAATATTGATCAAACTCAGGAATACGATATTAAATAAGAAAACTAGGGGTGGCATGGAATTCTGCTCTTCAGACCTTGAATACCTAACACCTCAAGTGTACAGGGAGCTCTCCATTTAACAACCATTCATTTACTACCATTACAATGGCACAGAAAAAAGTGAGTTGCAACTGGTCCTCGCGCTCACAACCATTGCAGCAACCCAGCTGTCAAATGATCAAAATTTGAGCGTTTCGCAATTAGGGTCGTGTAATCATCATTTATGGGCTTCCCAGCTAGGTTCTGACTAGCAAAATCGGAGGGGGGAGCCAGATTCACTTAACAACTGCATGATTCACTGCTGTGATTCGCTTAACAACTGTGACAAAAAAGGTCATATGCCTCAGTTCACAACTGCCTTGCTTAAGAAAGGAAATTCTGGTTCCAATTGTGGTCGTAAGTTGAGGGCTATCTCTATTCAGTTTTGCTAGTACTGCGGTATAAATGTTTTTAATATAAAGTAAATCCTGATTAACATCAGGTACAGAAAGGAATTGTTTACTCTTGCCATTTCTAAATTCTTATGACCAAGATGCATAAATCTTAAACGTGAAAGTTTTAATTTTTTTAAGATTTGGTATGCATAATTTTTAGAGAAAACATTTAAAATATTTTTGTGCTATATTTTTACAGTTGGTTTAAATTATAATACATTTCATTTTAATGCTGTACGATATCAACACTTCGCAATCCAAGTGTAATTCTGCCTTAGTAGCAGTATACTAGTTAGAAGTACATCTGCATTTATATTCTTCAACAGAGTGTAAAATACATTTTCCATATTTTATATTCATTGGAACATTATATCTTGCTACGTATATTATAAAATATATTTTCCTTCCCCAGGCCTCATGGTTATGTGTGTACATACTGTGTCTGTTGATGTAGGCCTACAAAATTCTGCTGGCCTTTTAAAATAAGTTAGAAAGGAAGCAGTCCATCCACCTACATGAGGATATCCAATCAAGGGCTCCTTGTTTTACAGTTTTAAAAAAAATTGTGTAGTTCTGTAGATTCTTCATTTGTAATAGATTTTCTGTGAGTGTGGTAGGGTGATTGTATAATACAAGTTTAATTTAGAGGCATCTACAGGATATCCTATAAAAGAGAGATAATAACCCGCATAACTTATTTGTGTATAATTAAAAGGACTACTTGTTCTTTGGGGCTAGAAAAGCTACCCATAACCATCATTCTGTATCATATGAACAGTGGAAGAAGTTAGAAGAATATATAATTTTTATTAGATTTCATCAGGCACAAATAATAGCAATAGCACTTAGACTTACATACTGCTTCACAGTGCTTTACAGTCCTCTCTAAGCAGTTTACCTATTGCCCCCAACAATCTGGGTCCTCATTTTACCAATCTTGGAAGGATGGAAGACTGAGTCAACCTTGAGCTGGTCAGGATCGATGGAATCGAACTTCTGGCAATGTGAGTTAGCCTGCAATACTGCACTTTAACCACTGCACCACCACGCCCTTAACCAAGAGTTCAAAGTGCTAAGAGTTTATTCTTGCCACCTGTAACAAAAATCTCATCTAATAATGGTCAAGGTAAATTGGCCCTAGATGAGGTTGAATGGAATTCACTGGAGGAGGGGGTTAGACTTTGGTCTCTTGTAGCTGCACAATGATTTCAAACTGATGAGAGGTTTAACACCACCACCCCCGTCATCCTGCTCATCTACAGATTTTATCCCACCTTTTTTACTTTATAAGTTATAAGTAACTCTAGGTAGTGAATAGACATAATATTCTTTCCTCCTCCTATTTTCCCCACAACCAGCACCCTATGACCGTGATGGCGAACCTATGGCACGCGTGCCGCAGGTGGCACTTGGAGCCATATCTGTGGGCACGCGAGTGTTGCCCTAGCTCAGCTCCAGTGCACATGTGCATGCCGGCCAGCTGACTTTTGTCTTTCGGGCCCACCGGAAGTTAGGAAATGGGCCATTTCTGGGGGATTTCCGGGGGTGGGAAAGCTGTTTTTGCCCTCCCCAGGCTCCAAGAAAGCCTTTGGAGCCTGGGGAGAGTGAAAAACAGGCTTTCCGGTTCCACTGGAAGTCGGGAAACGGGCCGTTTCCAGCCTCCGGAGGGCCTCTTGAGGGGTGGGGGAAGGCTGTTTTCGCCCTCCCCGGACTCCAAGAAAGCCTCTGGAGACTGGAGAGGGCAAAAAACAGGCCTACTGGGCCCACCAGTAAACTTTTTGCCTGTTGCGTGCCAAAAGCGTAGGGAGCGGGGGGGAGGGAGTCACACGTGCATGGGAGGGCACAGGGGGCATTGACTTATGGGTGTGGGCACATGGGCGCGCGATCCCCCCACATTCTCCGTGCTTTTGGCACCCAACGGCAAAAAGGTTAGCCATCACTGCCCTATGAAGTGGGTTGAGCTGAGAGAAAGTGACTGGCCCAAGGTGACCCAGGTGGCTTTTGTGCCTAAGGTGCAGGGGTGAAATCCAGCAGGTTCTGACAGGTTCTGGAGAACCGGTAGCGGAAATTTGGAGCAGTTCAGAGAACTGGCAAATACCACCTCCTGCTGGCCCCAGAGTGGGAAGGGAATGGAGATTTTGCAATATCCTTCCCCCAGCAGTGGGGAAGGAATGGAGATTTTGCAGTATCCTTCCCCTGCCATGCCCACCAAGCCATGCCACGCCCACCAAGTCGCGCCCACAGAACCAGTAGTAAAAAAATTTGGATTTCACCACTGCTAAGGTGGGGCTACAATGTACAGTCCCCAGATTTCTAGGCCAGCACCTTAATCACTACAACAGACTAGCTCTATAGATGCAGCAAAACAACTATAGTGATTAAATCTTTCTAAGGGTGGTATTGTCAGTGTTTATGAAGATGAATCCTAAGTATTTTTCTCATTAGTGAGAGTTGTATTTGTAGCAACATACTCACACTAATGAAATGTCAGGTGTGGGAGTAGGAATCCAGTAGGTCCTGAAAGGAGCAGATGAAGCCGATTGTAATATTGAGTGTTAAAAGTTTTGTTTCCTAGTCTTAAGCCAAGATCTGCTTTTCTGAAATCCAGTTTCTTCACCCATTTGACAATTTTATCTATAGTGATTTTGAAGCTATGGGAAAATGTTGGGCCAAAACATAGAAATTATTGTTGTCCATCCTAATGCTTAATCAGAAGAAATGCTGTCAAAAATTCTTTACCATAACCTTTTTTTTTAAAGTTGATGGTTAAGTTGTCAACATATTTATTATGGTTTTTTTTTCATATTTATCATTTCTCCACATTGGTTCAATTACAAACTCTGGTTCTCATATACTAAAAAATCAGAGCAACATTGCATTTAAGTTGACGTAATTCCCGCCAATACAAGAACACAAAGGCAAACCCTGAATTGTGTTGCCCTTTATTCTTTTTGCAAAAAAGGTGAAGAACTTGTATACGCAAGGCAGGAAGATACATAATAAGACAGCTGGATGCTATTGTGAGAAAAAGGCTGATTTCTGAAAAATAATCTGGTACCTCAGGTCCTCACCTACATTATGAAAAGCAACTCCCTTCAAAATTGCCAAGCGAATGTGCTTGCAGGCCCATCTGCAAAACAGTTATGTGTAAGTGTGATTTGTAGAATTAATGGCCTGGCTTCCAGGTCAAATTGAATATAATCTGCTTCAAGGCAAGATCAATACTTTAACACTTAAGTCACAGAGTTAAGCTCCCAGCTGAAAAGAGAATGAAAAGCACATTGTGACAGAGGCTTTGTACTGGCCAAGGGTCACTAAAGAGGTGCTTGGATAATTCTAGGCAGCTTCATAAAACATGAATTCATTCACATTTGGATAGTGGATTATCATGGTAGACTGGGTGCTTTCTCTGGTAGTAAATGTACTAGTGAGGAAATTGTGTTGTCTATGTCACACAAACCGCTGGTGGTCTTTTCTTTCTTTTCCCTTATCTACGCGCAAGTTTGTCTGGGAAAGGACTTTTGTGCAAGAATGGGTGTCACTTTTTTTTTTTAAATTTGATTTATATGCCGCCCTTCTCCAGAGACTCAGGGCGGCTTACAAGGCGCTAAGCAATAGCCTTCATACTTTTGTATATTTATACAAAGTCAGCTTATTGCCCCCACAAACTGGGTCCTCAATTTACCTACCTTAGAAAGGATGGAAGGCTGAGTCAACCTTGAGCCTTGGTGAGATTCGAACCTGCAATAATTGCAGGCAGCTGGATGTTAATAACAGGGCTTTAGACCACTGTACTATCCAAGGCTCTTGAAGTAATTTCTCTTTTCATGGTACGTTTTTGTAAGAGTTTGATTGTTTCATCCCGACAGAAGTGATTAGTAAGTACAAGTAATTCTATAAAGCGTAGAGAAGTAAATCTGTGCAGTTAATACAATGAGGGAATGCTTTACTCTAGACTCGGGGGTTTTATATCTCCATCCACTTGAGATGGTATCTCTTATCACGTCAGTTCAGGTATGATAAGCTAGTCTTGCTGGGTTTCGGCGTGCTTGGACAGGAATTTTTTCGAACCTGTAGAAGCAGGATTGTCTGCAATCTAGCCATCATTGGCTGAAAACATAAAAGGCTAAACAAGGTCAGACCTGGTTATCCCTTGAAAGGGAGACCACTAGAATATGCTAGAGGTAGGAAAACAAAAACAAAAAAATTCCTAAAAGGCAAGATAATTACACGGATGTGTCCATGATGTTACCAAGAGTCAACAATGAGTGGAAGACTTTATCAAGACACATAAGGGAGCAATATTTGAGGTTTGGCATGCATAACTGTATTTCTTTCCTAGCAATCATTTGGGGGAAACAGAAAGGGAAGCCCACTCCCTGGAGACTTAGTCCCTTCCATGTTTTGCCTGTTTTGTAGTCAATTGCGGATAATCTGTTTCATTCATATGTAGAGTTTACAGATGGAAAGATAAAGATTAATACAAACTAAGAAAAATATAAAAAGCAAAATTAAAAGTGAAAAAAAGAGAGAAAATAAATAATAAAAAAGATATAAAGAAGTTATTTTCCACTTCATAAAGAATATGATTTCGGTAACTGATCACTTTCTCCAGTACTACAGTCCAACTTTTGAAATCCCTTATGTTTTTCTTTAAACAACATCTTTACATTGTGGCGGTGCTGCAGTTCGTGCGTGCAATGGCACAAGCCTTGCAGAGTCCTGCTCCACGAAGTGGCAGCGGCGGGACATGTCAGGGCAGCGGCCGGCACAAAGAACGGGGACGGGAGACGACGGCAGCGATGGGACATCCCAGTCCCATGCTTGCCGCCTCCTGCACTCCCAAAATAATAATCCCCCTGATAATAAGGCCAAGCCCTTATTTTGGGGGGGGGGGGTTAAAAAGAAAATAAGACCCTATCTTATTTTCGGGGAAACATAGTAGTTATTTCCAGAAATCATTAACAGCCACTTGAAATAAGGTATCTTGAAACATATTTAACTTGGCTGTGTACAGAAGCATAGGAGACACCAATTATAGAAACAGCTAAGCAAAAAAAAGTTTCAGGAACCAAATATTAGCAGAATAATTTAAAACATGTCTTTTATGTTTCTTGATTAAGATAGTTTTCAGATACCCTGTTTCCCTGAAAATAGTCCTAGCATGTTTTTTTACGCATGCACCTAATATAAGCTCTAGCCCCAAAATAAGCCCTCCTTAAGCACCTGCATAGCTAACCGGCCGTCTATTCATCTGGTTGCTTGCGAGTCGAGACAGGGTGGAGCTGCCCCATGCGCCCTGCAGTGGCTTAACTCGGCCCCCACAGCTAGGCCATCCATTCCCCAACAACTGCCTCGCAGCGGAAGCACCATTAACCATGTTGTCTTCCGGGTGCGCTTCAAGGTGTTGGTGATCACCTTTAAAGCGCTCCGTGGCATAGGGCCTAGCTATCTCTGAGATCACCTGCTGCTACCGATGACTTCCCATCGACCCGTGCGCTCCCACAGAGAGGGCCTCCTCAGGGTGCCATCAGCCAAACAATGTAGGCTGGTGACCCCCAGGGGGAGAGCCTTCTCTGCGGGGGCACCAGCTGCCCCCGGAGATAAGGAGAATTCATGACCTCAGTGCCTTCCACCGTGCTCTTAAAACACATTTTTTCCAACAAGCCGAGCTGGCTTAAGAAGAAATTTTAAATATTTTAATTGGTTTGTTAGTTTTAAATTTTGGGGCCAAATTTATATATATTTTAATTGCTTTTAATATTTGTATTTCATGTTTTTATTTCTGGCTGGTACACTGCCCTGAGTCCTCAGGGAGAAGGGCGGTATATAAATTGGAAATAAAATAAAATAAAATGTTCAGCAGAGGGCCACGTGGCCACTGGCCCACTTCTGCTTGGTTGCGGCTGCATTGGAGCAGGAGGCCGAGTGTAGCACTGGTGCCACAGCCACGCGGCGAGGCAGGGGAGGTGGAGCTGCCCCACATGGCCTGCACCGGTTTACCTCAGGGCCCCGCAGCCAGGCCATCCATGACTTGATAACTGCCTTGTGGCCGCGAGCAAGCAGAAGTAGTGGGCCGGTGTTCACATCAGTTGCTGGAGCTGCCGCTACGATGCAAGGCAGGTGTCGTGGCATAGATGGCCTGACTGCGAGGGCCCTGAGGTAAACCATTGCGGGGCGCGTGGAGCAGCTCCACCTTCCCGCCTTGTGGCAACGGCACTGGTGCACTGCACAGCCCCCTGCCATGTTGCGAGCAAGCAGAAGTGAGCCTCACGTACATGGAAAAAACATAAGATAAGACATCCCCGAAAATAAGCCCTAGTGCTTATTTCAGAGCCCAAAAGAAAAGAGTGGATCTTATTTTCGGGGAAACACGGCTATATTGGCTACAGTTCGGTGAAATTCTGTCCTGTTGTCTTTTCATAAATACTCAATCTGGGAATCCTTCGCACAGCGGTTGATATGACAGATTTCAATGATCTTTGAAAGCCCGCGGCCTTAAATAGAGACTTTTAGATAAACTATTTTCTTTTTTAATTATTTATACAAAGTGTACTGAGTTGAACCGGGGCGGGGAGGGGGGGTGGGGGGGGGAGCCAAGCCAAATTTTCCCCCTGTGGTATCTGATGTGGAAATCAGTAGAAATTATTCTCAACCTTATGAGGCCTTTAAAAGGCAACCTTTGCCTTTTAAATAGCAAAGCTTTTAAACTCTGTTGCCCTGTTTTATGGACTACCGGTAGCAAAATGTTTGCCATGAGTGTGCAAACAAAAAAAATATATTTTTTGTTCCTGTCTCCTTCCAATTAACACAGCTAGCCTGCAATTTTACAGTCTGGCGACTGCTAAATAATTTATTGTGCTCTTTGGCAAACGGTGGGTGGGGAAAGAAGAAAGCACAGCCAGACTGGCAGAAATCAGATTAGATTGGATACTCTGGGTTTGTTTTAGGCTAAGAAGGAGACAGCAGATCACTTGCTGAGGCCAGAAGCTAATGGCTGCCTGTGACAGGCTCCCATGCATGTCCCACTAAATTGAATTCCCCGAAGGCTGGGTTTATGCAAAACGTTCTCAGCAGGTTGTTTCCACTCGGTTTCCACTTCAGTGGAAGCTGATTATGCCAGCAAGGCTTACTTCAAGGATGTAGAGCGTTGCAACTTTGTTCATTGGCAAGGTAATTGTTACAAGCTGTGAGCCAACTCCAAGCACTTCCAGAGGTCATCTGGACAAAGAGTAACGGAATAACTAGAGTTGGAAGGTGGTCTTGGAGGTCTTCTAAATCCAGGGGTCCCCAGCCTCTGGGCCACAGCTCACTGCCGGGCCGATTTAGAATTGAGCCGTGCCAGTGGCTGGCTGGGGCGTGCAGGTGCGCAGCTCAACTTGCACGAGTGGTGGGCCAGTGGGCAATCGTGCATGCCAGCCTGCTGCTTTTGCAAGTCAAGCTGCATGCAGGCATGCTGGCCCACCACTCATGCGACACACTTCCACTCCCCCCCCCCCCCCCCCCCCCCCCCCCCCAGCCAGGCCACCAAGTCACAAAGATTGGGGACCACTGTTCTAATCCAATCCCATGCTCAGGCAGGAAATCCTCTACCATTCCAGACAAATGGTTGTCCAGTCTCTTTAAAAACTTCCAGTGATGGAGCTCCCACAACTTCTGGTGTCCAGCTTTTCCACTCCTTAATTGTCCTCACTGTTAGGAAGTTTCTCCTTAATTCCAGGTTGCTTCTCTCTTTGATTAATTTCCAGCCATTGTTTTTTTTTGTCCTGCTTTGGAGAATAATTTGACCCCCTCTTCTTTGTGGGAGGAAGGTGTGCTGGATAAGTTTGCCACCTTGAGCTGGTTGTAGAAATAATAGACAGGATGCAAATTAAACAAACAAACATTCAACCTAATTTATATCATAGGGTAATTGCTGAGGGAATAAGAAAGAAAGGGAATCCTAGAGAAAGATGCCTTGAGCTCCTGTAAAAATGATTAGATTAGGATTAGGTTAGATTATTGATTGGAAAGAGTGAAATCACCCTGAGAGGCACTGCCATAGCTACTATTTTCTCTTACCTGTTTGTTCAGTCTCAAATATTATTCCTTTTCTCTTGAATCTTTGTCCTTCATCTTTAACAATCTGATATGTTTGAAGTTGGCATATGTCATCTTGACACCTAGTAGCTACCTGGAATTCCATACAGATGAGTGAATAGACTGGTTTTTTTCTAGAGATGATTGGGCAATAGAGGTATGATGGCTTTTTTGTGTGAAAGTGGATTTATTACTCCCATGCATTTCTTTGCTTCTAGTCTCAAATACATAATGTTATCTTATTTTGATAATTCTTTGATTGCAGAAGTTCACATTTCATTAGGATTTTAAAATGAGGAATTGGAACAAAATCCATGCTGTGGCTGCCGGCGTCCCGGTATAGCCAGCTGGTGCCATTGCTGGTTATTGGGGGCGAATCACTGGCCCCCACGGAAAGGGCCCGCAACTTAGGCGTCCTCCTGGACGCACGGCTGTCTTTAGAAGAGCATATGACGGCCGTGGCCAGGGGGGGGCCTTCTATCAGGTTCGCCTGATATGCCAGTTGTGCCCCTTTCTAGATCGGGACGCCTTACGCACGGTCACTCAAGCACTCGTCACTTCTCGTCTGGGCTATTGTAAAGCTCTCTACATGGGGCTCCCCTTGGGGTGCACCCGGAGGCTCCAACTGGTGCAGAATGCGGCCGCGCAGGGGATTATGGGAGCAACGGGGCGCTCCCATGTGACTCCTCTCCTACGCGAGCTGCATTGGCTTCTGGTGGACTTCCGGGTGCCCTTCAAGGTGCTGGTGATCACCTTTAAAGTGCTCCATGGCTTAGGGACGGGGTACTTACGGGACCGCCTTCTGCCACCAATTGTCTCCCACCGGCCAGTTCGCTCCCACAGAGAGGGCCTCCTCAGGGTGCCGTCAGCCAGACAATGCCGGCTGGTGACCCCCGGGGGAGAGCCTTCCCTGTGGTGGCACCCGCCCTCTGGAACGACCTCCCCCCAGAGATACGAGTGATTCCAGACCTCCGGACTTTTCGTCGGGCCCTTAAAACCTATTTCCGCCGGGCTGGCCTGATTTTACATTGTTTTTTTAAAATTGATACTGATTTTAATTGAATGTTTTAAATTATGGGCCAAACTTTATTTAATTATTTTAAAGTTATTTTAACTGTTGTGTATAAATGTTTTATTTTTGGCTGTTCACCGCCCTGAGTCTGAAAGGAGAAGGGCGGTATAAAAATCCAATTAATAATAATAATAATAATAATAATCATCATCATCATCATCATCATCATCTATAAAATCGTTCTTGTTTTCTTCAATCCTGTTTTCTTTTTCATTACCTATAGCAGTGATGGCTAACCTTTTCCAGACCGATTGCCCAGAGCACACACGCCCCAACCCCCCCTCCCACAACCAGCTGGCTGGCAGCAGGCACGCCCACATGTGTGGCAAAGCTGAACTGGGGCGACGGCTTGCATGCCCACAGAGAGAGTGCACTGCGTGCCACCTGTGGTACGCATGCCATAGGTTTGCCATCCTGGACCTATAGTATCAATATACTAATCAGAGTTTCATCTGCTGGATTTTCTTTCTAAGACGATTGAATGCTGACACTAACTGTTATCAAATATTAAGATTAAATATGTGATGTAGTCATAGAAGAAAATAAACATAGACAATTGTAATAACCGTTAATTTAGATAAACGTCTTAGGACCCTTAAGGATTAATACATATGGGGTTATTGGTTCTCTCTAAACCTGATTGTTTGCTAGCAGATGTTTCATTACCCAAGTAGATAACATTATCAGTATCAGTCAGTGTGAGGTTAGCTGCCTGTTTACATGCAGTAGTTTGCTCTGGCAGTTTTGGTGGGGTTGTAGTTTCTTCCTGGGTGGTTCCTTGATCAAAGAATTGTTTTCTGCCTGATCGTTTGTCTGATGTTGATCCCAGCTTATCTAATTTTGGCTTCTGTGGAGAGGATCCGTTGTAATCTTCTTGTTTCCTTCCTAGGTTTGGTACCTATCGCTTTTTAATGGTGTGTAAATGTGGTTTGTCTCTATGTGTCTATTGATGGCTGATTTGTCTGAATGCCTAACCTCCAGGAACTCCCTAGTATTTTTGAATTTGGTTCGATCCAAGATGCTAATAGTTTTTCCACTTGAAACTGTGATTGAGAACAGTCCATGTGGTTGGACTGTGGTTGAGAATAGCCCATGTGTTGTCTGATTGTGTTTTCATCATGTCTTCTGGCAAGAATTTGGGGTGATCTGCCAATCTTCTGCCTGCCGGTTCTACATGGTGGCTGTTACAGTCCTTGCATTGTATATTCTAGATGATCCCTGTTTTTTCTTCTTGGGCTACTGGGTCTTTCTGTTTGCTTAAAATGTTTCGGAGGGCAAAATTTGTCAAATTTTCATGAAGACATAAGTTGATTACGGTATGTACTAAAGAAATAATCTTAAATATAAATATTCATATTTATACTTATAATACAGTTCATTTAGTGACCGCTCAAAGTTACAGCGGGACTGAAAAAAATGTGACTTATGACCATTTTTCACAGTTACGACCTGGGCAGCATCCCGATGGTCATGTGATCAAAATTCAGATGCTTGGCAACTGGTTTGTATTTATGACCGTTGCTGTTTCCCAAGGTCATGCGATCACCCTTTGCGACCTTCTCACAAGCAAAGTCAATGGGGAAGCCAGATTCACTTAACAACCATGTTACTAACTTAACAACTGGAAGGAGTCACTTAGCAACTGTGGCAAGCAAGGTCGCAAACCTTGTTTAATAGTTTAAACAAGGTTTGGGGCAAAACTCGTTTAATAGTTGTCTTGCACAGAATTTTGGAATCAATTGTGGTCGTAAGTTGAGGATTACGTGTACAAATGAGAACTGGGGGGGGGGCAGTTAAAGTTTTCCAGGGGTAGCCAGTGCTTAACACAATGGTCTTCTCTTAATAGCCTCAGTGTCTCTAACCCATAAATCATTCCTTAAGACAGAACTTTTTCTTGAGGCATTTGAAGTTTAATGTTAACATTGCCCAATTGATCACTTTGTCATGTTGGTTGTTTTTTAAATCAATTTTATTGCTTAACCCTGTTCCTCGAAGGGCCGTTCTGAATTTATTTTAAGATGAAAACCTCTCTGGAGTCATTCCAGATTCTAAAACAGACGGAATAAATAAATTTCTTTGCAACATAAAAGTGCGCACTATTTCCATTATCTTTCCTGCTCATTTCCAGAAAATAATATAAGCACTTAGAAAATACTTAGAAATAATGCAAGCACATGGGGGAAAAAAAAACAATGAAACTTCAAAACAATAACAAGAAATAAATCAGGCAGAGGATAATACTCTAATCCAGGAACCACCAAGGAGGAAACTGCACCCTTACCAAATTGGCAGTATAAGCTACTTGCAGCTAACCTCACCACTGATAATGTAACCCAATTGGATAATAAAATGTCTGCAGGCAAACAACTAAGTTCAGCATCAAGAACTCCACAGCTAGGGATATTTCTATTGAAATAAATAACTTGCATTTGAAAGACAATGAGTGTGATTTCATAAATGAACAAAAATTGATGAGCTGCCGTGGCACAGTGGTTAGACTGCAGTACTGCAGGCTACTTCCGTTGACTGCCGGCTGACTGCAATTTGGCAGTTCAAATCTCACCAGGCTCAGGGTTGACTCAGCCTTCCATCCTTCCGAGGTGGGTAAAATGAGGACCAAAATTGTTGGGGGCAAGAGGCTGACTCTGTAAACTGCTTACTGTTTGTAAGTCTGTAAAGCAGTATACAAGTCTAAGTGCTATTGCTATTTAAATTACCCATTTCCATTACCCATTTCTCACAAGTAGCTGAACCTGCTCATTGAACCCCTATGCCCACTAGCTGGAATAGATATCCAATACATGTACAGCAATATTTTTGTTAAATTACCTATAATTTTAAATCTATAGAAATTATTGGAATTGTTAAAATGATCTTTCATTAAAAATTACTATTCCATGCCTCATAATCTATTATAATCATCATCTCGCACAGAATGCTTGAACAGACATGTATTAACAGATATTACATTTTATAAAACAATATTGATCAGATATTGCTAGAGGAGATGCTGAAGTACTTAAAGCCGTTGGCCCATAACTGGGCCTCAAGGTCTTTTACTCTGTTTTATTTTAGCCTGAAGAGGAAGCAGTTAAGATACGGTTCCAATTCCTTCCTTGCAAAAATATAGCATGGTCAGCAACACAAATAAAAATGTTGGGCAGGCAACTGTATTTTTAATGTGGGCCAGTGTGCTCACAGTAAAAAAAAAATTACAATAAAGTTATCTTATCTTAAAAATGTTGAAAGTTTACAAGATAAGCTAACCTTGGTGGCTAACCAAGAGCCTTGGTGGCGCAGCAGACTAAAGTGCTGTTAAAGTAGCACTTAGCTGCCAGCTGCCTGCAATTACTGCGAGTTCAAATGTCACCAGGATCAAGGTTGACTGAGCCATCCTTCTGAAGTAGGTAAAATGAGGACTCAGATTGTGGGGGCAATAAGTTGACTTTGTATAAAAAAGAACACCACTTAGGGGGGGCCAAAAGCCCTACTAAGCAGGTATATACAAAAGTATGAAGGCTACTGCTTAACACCTTGTAAGCCACCCTGAGTCTCGAGAAGGGCGGCATATAAATCGAAATAATAAATAAATAAATAATAAACAATGACCAATTTTTTTCCCCGAAGCCAAACCCAGACAGTTTTTTTTAAAAAAAAATTGATTTATATGCCGCCCTTCTCCGGAGACTCAGGGCGGCTTACAATGCGCTAAGCAATAGCCTTCATACTTTTGTATATCTTATACAAAGTCAGCTTATTGCCCCCACAAACTGGGTCCTCATTTTACCTACCTTAGAAAGGATGGAAGGCTGAGTCAACCTTGAGCCTGGTGAGATTTGAACCTGCAATAATTGCAGGCAGCTAGTGTTAATAACAGGGTGCTTTAGACCACTGTACTACCAAGGCTCTTAGTTTGTGAGACAGCGCAGAGATTCTCTGAAAAATGATCGGATAGACGATTTTATTGTTTGTTTGTATCCTGCCTTCATTATTTTTTACAAATCGGATCCAAAACCTCAGTCGAGAGCTGTAAACTGCATTGCCTTGTGCTTCTTTTCAGTAAATGAGTTCACGGTCATCAGGAAGAAGTTCAAGTGTCCCTACTGCAGCTTCTCAGCCATGCACCAATGCATCTTGAAAAGGCATATGCGATCCCACACAGGAGAACGACCCTACCCGTGTGAAATTTGCGGGAAGAAATTCACTCGGCGAGAACACATGAAGCGGCACACCTTGGTAAGTTGGGACCTCTAGGGAGGTTTCCAGAGGCAAGGAAGGATAGAAAGTTGAGATCTGCGTGAGAGGATGTGGGTGAGCATAGAGATGACTGACTGGGGTGCCCATGGGTTTTGCATCCTTCTTTCTATTTATTGGGCATAATTTTTTGCCAACATCTCATGTAATGATGGATTTGTAACACTCTCTACGTGGGGCTCCCCTTGGGGTACACCCGGAGGCTCCAACTGGTGCAGAATGCGGCTGCGCGGGGGATTTTGGGAGCGACGGGGCGCTCCCATGTGACACCCCTCCTGCATGAGCTGCATTGGCTTCCAGTGGACTTCCGGGTGCGCTTCAAGGTGTTGGTGACCATCTTTAAAGCGCTCCATGGCTTAGAGCCGGGGTACTTACGGGACCGCCTTCTGCCACTAACTGCCTCCCATCGGCCAGTTTGCTCCCACAGAGAGGGCTACCTCAGGGTGCCGTCAGTCAGACAATGTCGGCTGGCGACCCCCAGGGGGAGAGCCTTCTCTGTGGTGGCGCCCACCCTCTGGACCTACCCCCAGAGATACGAGTGATCCCAGACCTCCGGACTTTTCATCGGGCCCTTAAAACCCATCTTTTTCGGTTAGCTGGGCTGGCCTGACCCCATGTCGGTTTTAAAGTTTTTGTTATTGATTTTTAACTTAAAATTTGGGCCAAATTTATTTATATCATTTTAAATTGCTTTTAACATTTGTATATTGTACTTTTAGTTGGCTGTTCACCGCCCTGAGTCCGAAAGGAGAAGGGCGGTATAGAAATTTAATTAATAATAATAATAATAATAATAATAATTATTATTATTATTATTTAAAAATTCATAAGAGAACTATGCAAATATTAAATACACTCGAAACCAGAAAATGGTTTTAATTTTATTTATTTGTACCCTGCTTTCATTGTTGTTGTTTTTTTATAAATAACTCAAGGTGGCAAACACACACAATATTTTTTTTCTCCTTGTAAGGCGGGGCTAATACTCACAGTCTCCTGTGATTGGTGCAAAGTCACCCAGCTGGCTTTTGTGCCTAAGGCGGGACTAGAACTCTCAGTCTCCTGACATCTTCCCTGCTGCTTAACCAGTAGCCCAAATTAAAGAGTAAAATAAAATTAGCAACGCATGTTTGATATGAAGAGAATCTACATATTGACTCTGAGAAGCAGGTTTTTAAAATCCATTCCCGCTGTGTGTGTTGCAGAGTTATTTCTCACTTAGCCTATCAAACTGACAAATAGTTTGTTTTGTTGTTGGATATCAATAGGTTATAAAGTAGAGCAATACTTTTTGCCAAATTATGTTATCAGTATTTAGTAAGATATATGTGTTGGTAGAGAATATTGCTTTGGGGATAAGTAATGCTCCAAAGATTACTTAAGTAGCTAAATGCGACTTAGCATATAAATGTTACTTTATACTACAAGAGCACTTTTCTATTTTAATGATAATCATGTTGGCATTTACTTTTCATAGCATTACATATGACTTTTTCTGAATTCTTTTTCTTGAGTGAGCTAAAACGACATACCTGCGGTCACTTTCAGAAATGAATTGTAAATGGAAACAAATAAACGGGAAACTTATTGCAGGAAGACTAATTAAGCGATCTGCCTGTTATCTGGTGATAAGATATTGTACTACAGGCAGTCTTTGACTTACGGCCACAATTAAGCTCAAAATATCTTTTTGTTAAGCCTGGTAGTTATTAAGTGCATTTTTGCTCCATTTTATGACCTTTTTGACTACTGCAGAGTGAATCATGCAGTTGTTAAGTGAATTTGGCTTCCCCCATTGACTTTGCGTGCTGGAAGCCAGCTGGGAAGATTATAGCTGATGATCACTTTATTTATTTATTTTTTTAATTTGATTTATATGCCACCCTTCTCCGGAGACTCAGGGCGGCTTACAATGCGCTAAGCAATAGCCTTCATACTTTTGTATATTTATACGAAGTCAGCTTATTGCCCCCACAAATTGGGTCCTCAATTTACCTACCTTAGAAAGGATGGAAGGCTGAGTCAACCTTGAGCCTTGGTGAGATTCGAACCTGCAATAATTGCAGGCAACAGGGCTTTAGACCACTGTACTATCCAAGGCTCACTTAACCCAGGGACAGTGCCAGTGATGGGTTTCAATTTTTTTTTACTACCGGTTCTATGGGTGTGGCTTGGTGGGCGTGACATAGCTTGGTGGGAGTGGCAGGGGAAGGATACTGTAAAATCTCCATTCCCTCCCCAATCCAGGGGGAGGGTACTGCAAAATCCCCATTTCCTCCCAATCAGCTGGGACTCGGGAGGCAGAGAATAGAAGGGAGCGGGGCCAGTCAGAATTTTTACTACCGGTTCTCCGAACTACTCAAAATTTCCGCTGCCGGTTCTCCAGAACTGGTCAGAACCTGCTGAAACCCACCTCTGGACAATACATCTATCATTAATACGTGTCAATTTCCAAGCACCGGAATTTTGATCCTATGTCCGTGGGCATGCTGCCACGGTCATAAATGTGAAAAGCAGTTATAAGTCACTTTTTTCAGTGCCTGTTTGTAAGCCAGTTCCTATACTATTTTAACAGTAGCATTCTTCTAGAAAAGAAGTCTTTTAAAGAGAGGCGTTTCCGGTCCAATTCACACAAACACATTCAAGCAAGACCGTGAAAGCCCTAGCAAGTTTAGTGTCAAATCTTGGTTATAGTTTTTAGTAGCATATCATATGCTATTGAGTCCCCTTGGGGAGAAGGGCGGTATATAAATTTAATAAAATAAAATAAATAAATAAATAAATATCATGCATATTCGGTCCATTGGAATACTTTAGGAGTCAGTGTATTCAGTTTGGACCAGTGGGTGGGTTGCTACCGGTTCGCCCCGGTTTGAGCAAATCGGTAACAGCAGCAGCGGGAGGCTCTGCCCACCCGCCCGGATGTCATCAAATACAATCTGTGCATGCGCAGTAGCCTGTGCACGCGAGCGAACCCGTAGCAAAAGTAAGTGAAACCCACCCCGGTTTGGACTTAAAACCAGGTTAAATCATTTAACCAGTTAAATGTGCTTTATGAATAGACCAGTGCTTTCCTAATCCATCCCCAAATACTCCTGCAGTATGGTTTGAAGAAATCCGAGATCTCCTGCCATCAGAATATTTCAAACGCTTCAGATTTTTAAAAGAGGGGGAAAAAATGTGTGCGAATATTGAATTGAAGTGTGATTTACGGTAGATGGAATCCGTCTTTAAACCATTCCGAAGACTTTCGTAGCAAGATCCAAACATAGGAAGTGCATCCGTGAAAGAAATCCTGTTTCCTCCCAGCTGTTCTCTGGATATCGGAGGCAGGATATTTTTCAGACAGCCTGTCTTGCACCCAGTTGCCTTCTGGAAATGGCTGTCTTCCTTTCCATGGGGAAAAAAATTCAACGCTCAGCTGATACGCCGCCGTCTGCTTACCGCAGCTGCAAGGTTGCATCTTGCCTTGCCAAATTGGTGGCATTTTGTAGATGGAAGATGGGGAGCTAGCTTGTATTGCTTCAACAGCAATGTTTAGGGGCCACTGCGCTCTGTTGCCATAGTACCCAGAACCTGCTGCCTTCTTCCTTCCTTCTCTCCGCGAATCCTTGTCCATTCGGATGACTGCCCCGGCCATCTGGACATGGGACCAGTCGCTCCCAAGATGCCCCTTGATTTGCTCCATCGGGGCGGGCTTTGGGTTTGCCCGAGATATTAATTCAGCGACAGACACACATGCCTCCAATCTCTTCTTTGTTCTTTCTTGAAACTAAACTCACCGCAGTGGTTGAAATTCAGGTACATTTTGTTTATATTAAAAAAAAATGGAAAATTGCAAGGCCTGTACAAGGGGGACAAGCTATCATCCGTTGAGAATGAAAAATAAAAACTATCTGCACAAAGATGCAAAAAAAAAAAGGCTTGTGTATGTTTATGTCCTTTCAAATATATAGGGGTTGTTTTTTGTGGGGAAAATAGGAGCAGAAAGGAGTATTATTTATTTATTTATTCATTCATTTATTTATTTATTTATTTATTTATTTCGCCAAGCATGTATTTTATGACAGATACAAGTGTAAACATAATTATAAATACATGAAAAGGATACAAATAAAAGAAAACATTAGGACAGGAATGGTAGCCGTGGTGGGTTCCTCCCGGTTTGGCCCAGTTCTCCCGAGCCGAGAGTGGTAACTATATGACATCACTGAACCGGTTCTGCCCCCCCCCCTTGTGCGCCCCCCCCCGGTGTTATTCTTAACCTTTTATTTGGCCCCACCCCCAATCTATTGCTGCCTCCTGAGTCCCAGCTGATGGCTAGAGGGAAAAAAACTGTTTAAACTCTTGCTGTGGGGCTTCAAAGGGCCGCCCTACAGCTGATCAGTGTTAAAAGAAAACAAATGAGTAGACCAGTGCCTGCAAAAATACATGAGTAGACCAGTGCCTGCAAAAATGAATGAGTAGACCGGTACAGCTCTACAAGCAGTTAAAAGCCTGGTAGACCAGTACCTCTGCTAAATCCTAAAGAATTGTCACATGACCATCAAGCCACGCCCACAAAATAAGCCACGCCCACAGAACCGGTAGTAAAATGATTTAGAACCCACCCCTAGATAGTAGACACGCTGGAGCTCTTATGCACGCTCCTTACAGACCTCTTAGGAATGGGGTGAGGTCTACAGTAGACAGTCTAAGGTTAAAGTTTGGGGGTTTGGGGAAGAAACCACAGAGTCAGGTAGTGCATTCTAGGTGTTGACCACTCTGTTGCTGAAGTCATATTTTCTGCAGTCTAGTTTGGATCGGCTTACCATGAGTTTGTATCTATTGTGTGCTCTTGTATTGTTTTGGTTGAAGCTGAAGGAGTCATTGGCTGGTAGGACATGGTAGCAGATGATTTTATGTACTACGCTTAGGTCAGACTGAAGACGGCGAAGTTCTAAGTTGTCTAAGCCCAAAATTTCAAGTCTGGTGGCGGAAGGTATTTTATTGCGAGCAGAGGAGTGGGGGACTCTTCTTGTGAAATATCTCTGCCCTCGTTCGATTGTATTAATGTCCGATATGCAGTTATTTATTTATTAAATAAAGAAGAATACTTGTAGTTCAGGTTTGGCATTAAGGGCCCTCGGTGCTCTCACATCTTGCTTGTTTTCCTGCAGACGTTGCCTTACCCAAACTAGGTAACATCATCAGTACTAGTGATGCCGTTATTAGCACTGACGACGTTACCTAGTTTGGGTAAGGAAACGTCTGTGAGAAAACAAGCAAGCTCTGAGAGCACCATGATCCCTCAAGGATATTTTGCCTGTTCACCGCCTTGTCTTACTTGTAAGGTAGTAAAGTTGCGATAAAACACTATTATATAAAGAATATTTTATATACTTTGTCCTTTGCTATGCTTTTGCGGCTTAGGGCAGATAATAACCAAGGCCTTTGAAGGCAAAATGAAATGCAATTAAATCAAAATAAACATTTGTTTATCTGTGGTCACTTAAAGATATATATATATATATATATATATATAAGTTTCCCCCATCATTGATTATATCTTGCAACAAAACCCCTGGGCAGGGAGAGAATGATTGATACAGAGTCTGCCTATCGAGATACATGGTTGTGTGGAGACTTGAACAGTCTTAAAACCAACGCAATTTAATCTCTGCAGTACTTAAAGGAACATAGTCAGGGTTTGATACAATACAGGTAGTCCTCGACTTACAACCACAGCTGAGCCCAGAATTTATGTTGCTAAGTGAGAAATTTGTTAAGTGAGTTTTGCCCCATTTTACGACTTTTCTTGCCACATATGTTAAGTGAATCACTGCAGTTGTTCAATTAGGAACACAGTTAGTTGTTAAGCGAATCTGGCTTCCCCATTGACTTTGCTTGTCAGAAGGTCACAAAACATGATCACATGACCCCAGGACACTACAACCAGTTGTCAAGCATCCAAATGCTTGGATAAGAGCCTTGGATAGTACAGTGGTCTAAAGCACCCTGTTATTAACACAGCTGCCTGCAATTATTGCGGGTTCGAATCTCACCAAGGCTCAAGGTTGACTCAGCCTTCCATCCTTTCTAAGGTAGGTAAATTGAGGACCCAGTTTGTGGGGGCAATAAGCTGACTTTGTATAAATATACAAAAAGTATGAAGGCTATTGCTTAGCGCATTGTAAGCCGCCCTGAGTCTCCGGAGAAGGGCGGCATATAAATCAATTTTTTTTAAAAAAAAATGTAAATCACGTGACCACGGGGATGCGGCAACGGTCGTAAGTGTGCGAAATGGTCGTAAGTCACTTTGTCCAGCGACGTCGTAACTTCGAACGACGTCACTAAATAACAGAATAACAGAGTCTACAACCAATGAACTGTCGTAAGTCGAGGACTGCCTGCATAACCTACATTACACCCTGAAGACATTTTTCCTCCGCTAATTGACCTGCTTTAACTGTTGTCTTCCTCCCCAGGTTCACAGCAAGGACAAAAAATACGTCTGCAAAGTGTGCAGCCGAGTGTTCATGTCCGCCGCCAGCGTGGGCATCAAGCACGGTTCCCGTCGCCACGGCGTGTGCACTGACTGTTCTGGCCACGGCATGGCTGGCCACTTAGAAGCCGGTGGCGGAGACGGGTCCCCGGATGGATTGTACGTCCCCGAGGGCCCTTACGCTGAAGACCCCGACGACCTCAAGGCGGAAGGAGACGAAGAGGAGGAAGACGACCTGAAATGGAAAGAGGAGATGGAGATTTCACAAGATGAGGCCATCTTGGAAAACGACAAAGATGGTGCTGACTCTGCCCCAGAGAACTCTGGGGAGACCGACAAGGATTTCGCTTGGATTTCTTAGGGATTTCGGGGGGGTTTTCCTGCCGGTTTGGGGATCGCAGGGTGGGAAGAGCTGTTATCAGGGAAGCTCTAGTAGCCTGGCCATTGTCCCCGTGTATAGAAACGCATTGTGTGTGAAGACTTTTTTTTCCCCCACCCCTCAAAGAACATCTGATAAGTTCTCTATCGGATTTTTGCATCAATAAGCATTTTCCCTCGATGCCGTCACTTCCTTCTTTTAAATCCTCCCAACCGTTTTAAAAATAGGAAAAGAAGAAACCCAACCCTCAAATCTTTTCAGTCGGAACCGACCAGGTTATATTGCAGGCAGCATGGAGTTTCCTCTCTCAAATATAAATATATATATATATATATTTATTATTTTTCCACGGTCAGACTTAACAGAGAGAGAACATGTGCTTCTCCAACGATAATGATCAAAAATGTTTTAAAATAACTACCCTCCCAGCAGCAGGGGAACGTGGTATCAAGGTTACCGGTGGTAAACAAAACAGTGGGAAGCGTTTGAGATCCCAGCCGGAGAGAACAATAGGCTTTGCCGTTTGCAGCAGCCTTCACTAGACGGTTGTCCTCTTTCCCTGAAGTGGGTTGATCAAAGGATTAATTTAGCCCACTGGCATTTGAATAACCTCAGGTTGCCTCCATTTATAACTTGCTTGCTAATGAGGGCAGAGCGAGATACCCACGCCACGAATATGCCCCCTTGTGGCTAAGCCTCAAAAAAATCCACTTTTCTGCTCATTCAGGGACAGAAGCGAGGTTTGAACCGAGCCTGGTGGCAGTGTGAGGAACCAAAGGGTTTTCTTGGCCGAAGCTCCGTTAAGAAATAGCTGTGTTGGGTTTGTTCCTAAGCCACGCATCGAGTAACTACGTCGGCTGGGCCGATCTTTGCCGTTGTGTCGAGTGGGGAACCTGTACGGATCATCTGTGGCACAGTCCCTCTCAAGGAATGAGTTGCTAATCAGTCCACATCGATATATCGCAGCAGGAAAATTCCACTTGGTTTCCCAGCCTGGATAGCAGATGTCTTTGACCGCCCTAAGGAAAATCTCACCTATTCCTCCAAAGAGCCTTAGTACCTCTTTATCCGGAGTTTTAGGATCTGCACATTTGGGGAAGCAACCTTCGGTATTTAAACAAGATATTTTGTGTCCTTTCTTCTCTGTAATGATTGAACAGGATTTCTGGCTGGTTACTGCTACTTTTCTGGGACAGCTTTAAAAGGGTCATTTGGCCAATTCTTCGTTCTTTTATCTCGGTCTCCTGCATTGAAGCAGAAAAAATTCATCTGAAATCTCTCGTTCTTAGCTGCAGAACCTGTAGTTTCATTCCGAATACTGTGAGGCTCAAAACCATCATCTTAAAACTGACCTTAAAAAAAAACAACTCTCTGAGTCAGAGAGGTCAAACAGTTAAAGGTGCTGATTCCCTGTGTGTGTGTGTGTGAGAGAGAGAGAGAGAGAGAGAGATTGGGCAAACCGGTGGCGGCGGCAGTGAACTGGTAGCAACAGGTTTTGAAACCTGGTGTGCATGCATGTGTGTCTAACTAGTAACATAGGTTCTGTGTATTGTCAGATCTGATAACAGAGGTAACAGATCATAATTTCTAAAGAGTAATATATCCTTTCCTTCTCTGGCACTTTTTCTAACTTTTGGAATCTTGAAATGTTTTAATAATGTAACCTAAGGAGTCAGGAACATCCTAGTTTCAGAGTTTTGTTTCATTTTCTCTATTACTTCTCAATTGTAGCTACTTCGTAAGTCAGAGGAGGCGGGAGAAGTGTACAAGAATGAAAGACACCTGGGATTGTTAATCCTCCAGAAAGAATTACCTTAATGTTTCTAAACGAGAGAAAGTGAAAGAAAAGCATCATTTCCTAGTTAAAGAACTTCCTATGCAGGTTTGTAGAGGAGCACCCTTGGCTTAACGTACTAAACCCAGTTAGAAAATGAGTGCAGAAGTGAGGCCAAATTGCAGGGGGTTGTACTTAACGATGGTTATTTATTTATTTATTTATTAAATTTGTATGCCGCCCATCGCTCTGCAAATAACTCTGGGCAGCTTATAATGTTATAAATAACGGAATAAAACAATTACAGAATTATAACATTAAAGCATCAAACGCTGAAACATTAGAAGTAACTTTAGATAAAAAGAACCAATCCACCGATGGGATGGAGGTGAGATCTTGTACTAGTTTAGTAGCCACTTCCAAAATAGGATGGCCGTATCGGGGGCCCTAAGTCAGTTGGCAGAGCCAAGTTTTCAGGCTTTAAGGTGGCATTATCCATCCGGCGATCATGACAAGAAAATACATCGGGGCCTTATTGCATCAATGCAGTAATGTTGGTCTCCTATTTTGGGCTGGCCTTGAAACACACCCAGCGTCAAACGGTGCGTATACTTGTAGTACTTATATCTAATCTACCTGGAGATCATGGAAAGATAGAAAATAATGAATTGTTAAGAGCAATAAAATTGTCCGCTTGTGCTTCTATAGGCTGCCCCAAAGACTGAATGGGCTCCATGCCAGGCATCCTGCAACTTAATTTGTAAGGCGGATTGTTTGTATCTCCCCTAAAAGGGCTCCAAATTCAAAGACAGACAATCCATGGCAGTAGCAACTTATCGGTGCTAAAAGGCTCCCCATTTAAATTTTGCATTTCTCATTGGGGAGGTCCAAGAAACAATTACACTCCAGTTTGCACTAAGAAACAGCTTCCTCCAAGCTGTATATTTTACCTATCTTTGTTTCATTACATATCACAGCTCCGCTGTTTCCTTCTTCCTTTACTGGGGCCGAGCTTGTGCAGCAAAGAGAACCGAGAGGGGAATTTAAGAAACATGCTGTTCTGCCTATGTCTTTTTCCAATCTTATCAATTCTCATCCTCATCATAGTTTTCTTATTTCCCACACTCTCCATTCGTTGGAGGGTTGCGGTTTCAGCTACTGTTTTCTGGAAGTCAAAGAATGCATTTATTGCCTATATTGACCCAACGTGCTTAACATAGTTACTGCACTGACTTGTTTTCTGAGTTTACAGAATAATTGAACCGTAAACTAACCTAATAGAATACAGAGCACCTGTTAAGACACCAAACCCAAGGTTAAAATTAACCAGGTTTAGCATCGAACCACGAGACAAGCAGCATATAAATTTGATAAATAAATAAACGTCTGTGGAGATTCTCAGTCATTCAGATCATAGTTGTCTCAAAGGCGCTTTTTAAGGTAATTAAATAAAGGTATAAATGCAGATGTTAAGTCTGCCTCTATCCTGGTTAAGCAGGTTGGAGAAAATACAGCTTTTGCACGCATGTGGGTACTCGGTGACTGGAACAGATGATGGACTTCTTTGAAGTTGTAAAACCGCGTGTTCAGTTAACCGTCGAAAAAACATCTCACCAAATATTTTATTATCATTTTCAAGTGAAAGAAGGGCGAATGGGAGGGAAAGCTTTTAACAGATCTTCGCGACTTCTTGCATTTTATATTGTATTTTAACCGGAGGGCAATATTTCAAGCTTAGGTTTTTGTATACTTTTTTTAAAGGGCTTGGAAAAAAGTCGGCAAATACACCCGCCTCACTGAATGCAAAATACAAGCCTTTTCTTCAGTTTCTTGACTGTCTTTGCCTTAGCAACTTTCTCATTTATCGATGATGCTTCCAAAAGCATTCCTGAGATTCAGTTCCCTCTTGGTTCCATCTCAGCGGGCATCTTTTTAAAAAAATCAACAACGACAGCCGGGTTCAAATTCAGATATTTAAAGGGGGGACAATTTTCAGGTTTTGGAGACATTCCATTTCCCTCCTATCCAGACCTGAGAATTGGATTTCCCACTCTTTGCCTTATTCAAGTAGGCTTTATTTCCAATTTCGTATATGAAGTGCAGTCCTGTACAAAAAGAGGGATGTGAGAGGACACCTAATTTCTCCTGGATCTTTCCTTGTGCCTTCTCCTCCCTCTGTCCTTGCAAGGGTGGTCAAAATTGGTTCCCAGTTGGTCTAATCTGCAGTCCTAGCATATAACTGAGGCAAAAGATTTGAATACAATCCACCCAACCCTGGTCTCTCTAAGTCACTGTCTTGTTCCCTTTTCCTCCCCTGTTCCATGCCGGTTAGCTTTTACTTAATTATATTTTGAAGAGACTATTTTGTGTTTGTTCTTCTCTCTCTCTTTTCTCTCTCTGCTTAAAATAGTGGGCTCTTTGCTTTTGCGGCTGTTTATCAACAACGCAGAAGAGAAGCAAATACATTAAAGTCTGTGAAGTTATGGCTGATGTCGTTGCAATGCTCTTGTCTTCGCGTGCCCACAAGGGACACACCTCCAGATTGTTAGGAACCAAATCCGGTGGAAAACGTGATGCTTGGTGTTGAGCCATTGAACCTGGCTGTGTTTTATATTCCACGAATAGGGAGCTTTTGGGAAAGTGGCTAACATCTTGGCAGTTTCCGAACAAGGAAACCTAACATAAGCCATGTTGCACAACTTTTAAGAGTCGTGATGGCGTAGTAGTTACAATGCAGCATTGCAAGCTAATTCTGCCCACTGCCAGGTGTTCGATCCTGACTGGCTCCAGGTTGACTCAGCCTTCCATCCTTCTGAGGTCGGGAAACTGAAGACCCAGATTGTTGGGGGGAAAATACGCTGACTCTGTAAACCGCTTAGAGAGGGCTGTGAAGTGCCGTGAAGTAGTATGTAAGTCTTAAGTGCTATCGCTGTTTTGTCCACCTCATGGGATCCTACCTAGGAGAGTGGTGCAGTGGCCTAGAGATGGAGCTCTCACCCAGGGGTGAAATGTAAAATTTGTTACTACCGGTTCTGTGGGCGTGGCTTGGGGGGTAATGTGACTGGGTGGGCGTGGCCAACTTTTTTTTTTTTTAACTTTTCAAAGCATTTTTTCTAATGCTTTGAAAAGCCTCTGCCATCAGGAAACTCAGCTGGGATCGTCAGATAGGCTTTTTAAAAAATATCTCTCTGCAATCAGGAAACTCAGCTGGGATCATCAGAGACTTTTCAAAGCATTTTTTTTACCACCTCTTCGGCCAAGAGGTTGCAGAAAAAAATGCTTTGAAAAGCCTCTGAGGATCCCAGCTGAGCCGCGCGATCATCAGAGGCTTTTTTTTTTTTTACTTTTCAAAGCATTTTTTCGTCGGAAGAGGTGGTAGAAAAAATGCTTTGAAAAGTAAAAAAAAGAAAAAAGCTTCTGATGATCCTGCGGCTCAGCTGGGCATGGTGAGGGGGGTGGGCTGCAGGGATTTTTGCTACTGGTTCTCCGAACCACCCGCCGCCATCGCTACCGGATCGAGTGATCCGGTCCAAACCAGGAGCATTTCACCCTTGCTCTCACCTCACAATCAGGAGGCTGTGAGTTCGATCCTAGGTAGAGGTAGATATTTCTGTCTCTGGGCACAATGAGAATGTATCTGCTGAACAGAACTCCACATTGGCGACAGGAAGGGCATCCGGCCAGTAAACAGCTCCATTCAGTTGACCAGACTCCACCCCGCAAGGGATTATGGGGTTGTTAAAAGATGATGATGATGACGGGATTCTACCTAGGAGGCATTGTTATGGGTTGTTCTACCTACAGTTACTTTGTGAGCCGCTAGAAGAGAGTTCTATCCATCTTGCGCAATCCTAACGCTCAACGGGCCTGTTGCCGACTCGAATGTGATGCTTGCTTTGTTCTGCAAACAAGCCGGGGATGTTTGCTGTTCTAGCAGTTGCCGTGATCCGTACAAAAAAAGGGCAAAATGCCAAAGGAAATCAAAGGCCGGGCTGGCACGTTGCGCTAGACTTAACATGTTGTATAAATCCAGCCCTGGGAATTCGTAAACATGGATTTACGGCTGGCTTTTGATTTTGGATGAGGAATGATTAGGCGTGGATCGGGACGGGTTTCGTTTTGTTTTTGTTTTTAAAAAAGCTACGTTTTGGGTCTTGTGCTTTACCTTTTGGGTGTTCGGCGCCTCAAAATGCCAGGAGACCTTGCCACTAAATGTTCACAAATTAATAGCCAGATATGGATAGAGGACCAAGAGGCTCAGGTGTTGTATGCAGCCTGTTTTATGGCCAATTATGGATTATTCCAGAGTTCCCTAACCTTTCCGGCTTTGCAGACCAGTGGAGGGGGGGGCATGAGGGGGGATTCCGTGTGAGCGGCAGGCGCTCCCACATTCACCCGCCACTTCCGTGGCCCAGGTCCGAATGGCTCAGAGCCCGGTAGTGGGCTGCAGCCCCTGGAGTTGGGAACCCCTGGATTATTCAATAGTAAACCATGGGACAGGGGGGGAAATATATATATATATATATCCAGTCTGGGTGATTTGAAGATTTGATGAGAGGCATTGATGGTACTTCTGTCTTCCTACCAAGCAATAGAGCTGCATTTGCCCACCGTGGCAACTTAAAGAAGTCTTAAAGAAGTCTGGACTTCAATTCCCAGAATTCCCCAGCCAGCACAGCTGGCTGGGGAATTCTGGGAGTTGAAGTCCAACGTCTTAAAGTTGCCAAGGTGGATAAGCTCTGCATTAGAGGAAGGGTGGATGTTAGAATAGAGCTGGAAGGGACCTTGGAGGTCTTCTAGTCCAGCCCCCTGCTCAAGCAGGAGACCCTGTTTCATTTCAGACAAGTGACTGTCCAGTCTCTTCTTAAAAACATCTAGCGATGAAGCACCGACAATGTCTGAAGGCAAGCTGTCCCATTAGTTAATTGTCCTCACTGTTAGGAAGTTTCTCCTCGATTCCAGGTTGCTTCTCTCTTTCGTTAGTTTCCATGCATTGTTTCTTGTCCTTCCCTCTGGTGCTTTGGAAAATAAGTTGACCCTGTCTTCTTTGTAGCAGCCCCTCCAATACTGGAATTCTGCTCTCCTGTCCCACCTGGCCCTTCTTTTCTCTAAACTAGCCAAACCCAAATCCTGCAACCGTTCTTCATATGTTTTGGTCTCCAGGACTTTGATCATCTTGGTTGCTCTTCTCTGAACTTTTTCCAAAGATGTGACCCACAGGGCTGGCCCTATCATTAGACCAGAGGTCGTCAAACTTGGCAGCTTTAAGAGTTGTGGACTTCAACTCCCAGAATTCTCCAGCCAGCATAGCTGGCTGGAGAATTCTGGGAATTGAAGTCCACAACTCTTAAAGCCAGGGGTGAAATCCAGCAGGTTCTGATAGGTTCTGGAGAACGGGTAGCAGAAATTTTGAGTAGTTCGGAGAACCGGCAGATGCCACCTCTGGCTGGCCCCAGAGTGGGGTGGGAATAGAGATTTTGCAATATCCTTCCCCCAGGAGTGGGGTGGGAATGGAGATTTTGCAACATCCTTTCCTTGGAGTGGGGTGGGAATGGAGATTTTGCAGTATCCTTCCCCCGGAGTGGGGTGGGAATGGAGATTTTGCAGGATCCTTCCCCCAGGAGTGGGGTGGGAATGGAGATTTTGCAGTATCCTTCCCTTGGAGTGGGGTGGGAATGGAGATTTTGCAGTATCCTTCCCTTGGAGTGGGGTGCGAATGGAGATTTTGCAGTATCCTCCTTCTGCCACGCCCACCGAAACGGTAGTAAAAAAAAATTGGATTTCACCACTGCTTAAAGCTGCCACGTTTGAAGACCTCTGCATTAGACCATTCCCTTGGCGGAGAGGCGGGAGAGTTTGGGATGATGAGCCCTACAGTCTGCTTGCTATTTCGGCTATCGTACACAACCGTTCCTGAAATCCTTGGACTGCTACCTCAACCGTGCTAAGGGAAACCTTTTCACCGCCGGTCCAGTCATCTACTCGTGATCTCAGAAAAGGGCATTATGATTGTTTGTCTGAACGTTTCGGCTTTATCCCAAGAAGCTATGATGGGACTTTCCCCATCTTTGTGAAAACCCCACCAGTCATCATGCAGATCCTCCCAGCTTTACGGGTTCTCTTTTCCCCCTGCATTAAAACACAATTTCATGAATTGAAAACATTTCCTGTGTATTTCAGTAAGCCCTGGGGAATATTTTGCAATCCATGATCTGAAGGATGAAAAAGAAATAACCAATAAATTATGGCAGTTCCTCCTTGGTTTATTTGGTGAACACCTTTGATTGGGGCAAGGAGGTGCCAGTTTTGATTCCGTGCAGCTTGGAACTGCTGAATTAAGCCAGACATTGTCTGAATATATAATGGATCTTTCCAAACTGGCAATAGCTTTACTTTGGTTCTTGCAGCAGCTACAGACTGGACTTCTGCCTAAAAAGTATTTTCTGTATCATTGAGCTGTGTCTCACCCCTCTTCTAAGTGGGGGGCAAGTTGGATTTGCAAGAAAGAAAAAGCTGACACAATCAGGGATTTAATATTTGTGTAAAAAAAATAATAATAAATCTGATTTTATTTTGGCAATCGCCAGATTAAGAAAATGTTTTCCTGGAGGCAAACAGGAATCCGATCTATGGTTTGCAGATAAAATATCTGCTCAAATCCAGCATTTTAAAGACGCCAAGATTGAAAACCAACGCCGAGGGACTATGCTTGCATGTCTTCCCGGGATGACTTTCCTTCCGATTTCAAATACCAGAATGGTGAAAAGGGAAAAAAAGAGGCCACTTGGTGATTTTCTTCTTTCAGGAGATGGAGCCTCCCGCGAATGGCTCGTGACCCTTTGTCAACAGATCTGCAAGGAACCTTCGTACATGCATTTGTACCAGAAGCTCTGAAGCGATTGCTACAAAAATCAATCGATTAAATAGATTTGCCTGAACCTTATTTGCAGAACAGCCCCGTTCAATCCCTGCTATTGCGGGAAAAACTGGAAAAACATCGCCCAGGAATCTCAGAACAGCATTATCAGCCATTGTGGATAACTTCTAGCGATGCTGGCTCAAAGAAATTTGATTCACCTTAGGCTCCTTCAGAGACAGAGCATAGGAAAGGAAAAGTCTGAAAAAATCAGAATGTCTAACATAATTACAATCTGGTTTTTGCCTCTGAAGTTAGTGCTCAATCACAGCAGCCTTCTGATAAAACAGGGGGCTGGCCCTCTCTCATTTCCGTGCTTCCATATTTGCACAGCTTCTTCCTCTGTTAAAATGCCACAGACTTAAAAACTCCGGGTGTCGTTGTTTTTTTTCAAAATGCAAAAACTGGGAGAAAAATGCAATAGTAAACAATATTTTATTTCCTTCTGTGACACACGCAGCTGTTGATGAAAAAAAAAAGCCATACCGAATGGTGTTTTTTTTTAAAAAAAAAATCTTTTGTGGTTCTCTAATGTATGAATTGGATTTCTGCCTTTTTTTAAAAAAAGGATTCCTTCAGAATAAGGGGTACTCTTTGTGTGCGCTTTCATAAATATATATATATATATATATATATTTATTTTTCGGTGTGCTTTTTCACTCTGTCTACTGAAGCGAATGAGGACAGCGTTTTAAGCACTGGTTTTTTTTTCCCCCTTGAGAATATTCTATATTATACTGACTTTATATATTATTATAAACTTGTGTTTGTATTGGCAATGTTTAATATTGGGGAGATGAGGGGGACAAAAAGGTTTTAGTGCCCCTATGTCTTGGGGATACACGGTTTGTACTTTTTTTTCTCCATAGTTCAGGTAACTGGGTTTGTTTTCTAAACCATTTCAAACGTTGTGTGTCTAGATCAGTGTTTCTCAATGTGGACAACTTTTTAAGAGAGATGGATTTCCAACTCCCACAATTCCCCAGCCAGCCTGTTGAATTGAAATCCACATCTCTTAAAATTTGTCCAGGATGAGAAACGCTGGCTTAGGCAGCCCACCGTCTGCCTGTCTGATTATATTTTGCCATGGGATTAACTTCAATGCAAAAAAGAACACAAAAAACCAGTCACTTTCAATAAATCAGGACATCGCTGCTAAAACGTATCAGTGTTTACAATTTCACTCTATTTCTTTTAATAATTTCCCCAAGCTTTGCCATTTAGATGTGGAGTCCTTGGTTCCCTCTGAGCTTGGTGGTTTTCTTGCAGACCTTTCATGACCCAACTAGATAACATCATCAGTGCTCTAGAATGGAGTGGAGTGTGTGGAGAGGAGGAGGACTGCGGGATCCTTGGTGCTCTCTGAGCTGGGTTGCTTTCTTGCAGATGTTTCATGAACCAACTAAGTAACGTCATCAACGCTAGAAGGGAGAGTGGGGTTTGCTCTCTGTTTATATATTCAATAGCTTGCCCTGCCAACAGTGTTTTGTGTGTGTGTGTGTGTGTGTGTGTGTGTGTGTTTTCCCCCTTGCCAGCTCCTTTCAAAAAATTGAGAACGTAGAATTTGAGTTGACTTTTTGGAGAAGCCAAGGTAGTATGAGTCCAGATGACAAGTTATCCTTCAAACTAAGATTGGATGGGCAACTAACAGAAAAGATTGCATTCAGTCCTGCACCAAGTAGGGGGTTGGCCTAGATCAGGGATATCCAACTTGGTCACTTTAAGACCTGTGGATTTCAACTCCCAAAATTCTTAATATTATGGCGCACTGGTTAGAATGCAGTATTGCAGGCTAATTCTGCCGACTGCCAGCAGTTTGATTCTCACCGGCTCAAGGTTGACTCAGCCTTCCATCCTTCTGAGGTCGGTAAAATGAGGACCCGGATCGTTGGGGGTGAGAGGCTGACTCCGTAAACCACTCAGGGCCGTAAAGCACCATGAAGCGGTATATAACTCAGGAGCCTGAGTGGCGTAGGAGGCTAATGCCTCCTACTAAGGCAGCATTTAACATCCAGCTGCCTGCAATTACTGCGAGTTCGAATCTCACCAGGCTCAAGGTTGACTCAGCCTTCCATCCTTTCTAAGGTGGGTAAAATGAGAACCCGGTTTGTGGGGGCAATAAGCTGACTGTATAAAATATACAAAAAGTATGAAGGCTATTGCTTAACGCATTGTAAGCCGCCCTGAGTCTCCGGAGAAAGGCGGCATATAAATAAGAATTTTAAAAAAGTGCTACTGCTATATAGGTAGTCCTCGACTTACGACCACAGTTGAGCCCAAAATTTATGTTGTTTTGAGGTGACACATTTATTAAGTGAGTTTTGCCCCATTTTACGACCTTTTTCACCTCCGTCGTTAAGTGCCATTTGTAAGTTAGTAACAAGGCTGCTCAGAGAATCTGGCTTCCCCATTGACTGTGCTTGTCAAAAAGTCGCATGACCTTGGGATACAGCCATGGTCATTAAGTATGAATCAATTGCCAGACATCTGAATTTTGATCACATGATCATTGGGGGGGGGGGTCATAAAGTGGTCATTAAGTGTGAAAAATGGACATAAGTCCGTTTTTTCCAGTGCCGTTGTCACTTTAAACAGCCACTAAATGAGTAAGTCATTTACTAATAGAGCCTGTAGTACAGTGGTTTAAAGCACCCTGTTATTAACATCTATTAACATCTGCTGCCTGCAATTACTGCAAGTTCGAATCCCACCAGGCTCAAGGTTGATTCAGCCTTCCATCCTTTCTAAGGTGGGTAAAATGAGGACCCAGACTGTGGGGGCAATAAGCTGACTTTGTATAAATATACAAAAGTATGAAGGCTATTGCTTAACGCACTGTAAGCCGCCCTGAGTCTCCGGAGAAGGGCGGCATATAAATCAAATAAAAATAAAATAAAATAAAAAAGTCAAGTGCCACCTGTACTATAGACTTCAACTCCCAGAATTCCCCATCCAGCAGGATTATCTCCGAGAATTCTGGGAGCTTAAATCTATACATCTGGAAGTTATCCCAAATAGTGAAGGAAATTTCTCTCCAGGAGCTGGAATTAACTCTCTTAACCATGTTTAATTTTTAATACCACCTGAATCGGTTTCCTGTGGTATCTATTCCTACGATGAATTTATTCTTAAGAAACCATCAGTTCAAAAATAGCAGCTGTCTTTCCTGCCGCCGAAAGTCACTCGCATTATTGAATCTTGATTCAAGAACTAATAAGGAGGTGCAACGTATACTGTACAGGTAGTCCTCCACTTACAACAGTTCACTTAGTGACAGTTCAAAGTTACAACAACACTGAAAAAAAGGGACTTCTCATCATTTTTCCCCGCACTTAACAACCGTTGCAGCATCCCTGCGATCAAAATTCACACACTTGGCAACTGGCTCGTATTTATGACGGTCGCAGTGTCCCGGGGTCACGTGATCCCCCTTTTGCGACCTTTGGATGAACAAAGTCAATTGGGGGGGGGGGGGGCAGCCGGATTCACTTAACAACGGTGTTTCTAACTTAACAACTGCAGCAATTCACTTAATAACTGTGGCAAGAAAGATCGTAAAACGGGACAAAACTGACTTAACAAAATGGCTCACTTAGCAACATAAGTTTTGGGCTCAATTGTGGTCGTAAGTTGAGGATTAGCTGTACTTACCTGGGAATAAACCCTACCAAATTCAATAGGACTCATTTCATATTACACTAGGAATAGAACTTCACTGTTAAAATATCAGCAAAGCCTCGTTGTTGTTTTTTAAATGTACAGGTAGTCCTTGCTTAATGACTGTTCACTTAGCAACTGAAGTTACAACGGACTCCAAAAATGGTCTGATCTGAATTGGAAATTGCTGTCCCCCGATCTCCCCCCAATGCTCATGACAGGGGTGAAATGTAAAATGTGTTACTACCGGTTCTGTGGGCGTGGCTTGGTGGGGGTGGGGGTGGTAATGTGACGGTGGGCGTCGCCAACTTTTTTTTTTTTTTTTAAACTATTCAAAGTATTTTTTCTAACGCTTTGAAAAGCCTCTCTGCCGATCAGGCAACTCAGCTGGGATCGTCAGAGGCTTTTCAAAGCATTTTTTTTAACCACCTCTTCAGCCAAGAGGTTGCAGAAAAACATGCTTTGAAAAGCCTCTGAGGATCCCAGCTGAGCTGCGTGATCAGAAGCTTTTTTTTAACTTTTAAAAGCATTTTTTCATCGGAAGAGGTTGTAGAAAAATGCTTTTAAAAGTAAAAAAAAAAAGCCTCTGATGATCGTGCGGCTCAGCTGGGCATGGGGGGGGGCCCGCAGGGATTTTTGCTACCGGTTCTCCGAACCACCCGCCGCCATCGCTACCGGATCGGGCGAACCGGGAGCATTTCACCCCAGCTCATGAGCTTGGCAATCTGCTTGCATTTATGACGTTTTCAATATTTTATGGCCATGCAATTAGCATGTATATATGTATGTATAATAGTTGCCGCATTCTGGGATCCTGTCAGCATCTTTATGACCCAGCCAGTTTTCAAGCAAAGTCAACAAAGGAAGCTAGATTCACTTAACGACTGTGTGGTCCGCATTCACTTTATCATGGCAACACAAAAAAAAAGGTTGTAAAATCATGCATGGCTCACTTAAGAACAAACTGCTTAGCAGTGGAAATTCTGCTCCCGATTGTAAATTGGGAGTTCTTCTATTGTCTTATTGCACCCTGGCCTCTGGATCTGACTGACACAGTCCTTGACTTACAACCACAATTGAGCCCAAAATTCCCACTGCTAGGCAAGGCAGCTATGAGTTTTGCCCCGTTTTACATCCTTTCTTGCCACAGTTATTAAACAAGCAGCAGTTAAGTTAGTAACACAGTTGTTAACTGAATCCGGTTCCCCCGTGGAATTTCCTTGCCGATTGGAACGCTCCTAGCAATAGTGAGGCTTCATCCCAAATTCCAGGCCAACGATCAAACGGTAAAGCCTACAAGACTCGTACAGTTAAAAATAATAATCTGTATTTTTTTTTTTTTACCAATTCAAAAGTAGGTGTGCGCGTACATCTGGGATAAGTGTACATAGAAAAGCTTCCTGAATTAACAGAAACGAAAAAGTTCGTTCGCTGGTTACACATCCTTGCAAAGCCAACATCCAATTCGCTCCTGGAACTGCGTTTCCCTTGCATTTGATAGGACACACTGCTAAATAGGTTTGCAATAGGATGACGGCAAAGCCCTCAAAAAAAAAAAAAAAAAGAAAAGGCCACTTGGGATGCAGGCAGACGGCAAGAAGAGTTGATTATCTCCAAAATTAACAATCGTGGTCGAAGGACTTTTTGCCAGTTTTGGTGCAGCCACCAGACTGCAGGGCAAAGCTTGGAAAAAACGGGCGAAAAAAAGAGAAGGAAAGGACCAGTTGGCTTGGCAGAGCAATTCCCAACTTGGTATCCAGATGGGTTGGGAACATCCCAAGTCCTCCAGAGGACACCCAGTGGTGGTGATGATGGTGGGAATACAGCCAATAAAGGAGAATATTTGTAGCTCAGGGTTGAAATGGAGTCCTTGGTACTCTCTGAGCTTGGCCGCTTCCTTGCAGAGGTTTCATTACCCAAAATACATTACATCATTATAGCACTAACACTGATGACGTACCAAGTTTGGGCGACGAAAGGTCTGCAAGAAAAGAACCAAACTCGGGAAGCACCAACGACCCCTCTAAGAAAAAGACTTTTAAAAAAGGAGGTTTTAAAAAAGTTTTAATGCTTTCGTGGAAACCTGTCCTCCGAAGACACATCGGGGTTGCGCGCTGGAAGCAGAAAAATTTAGTCTCTTCCCCCACCCACACCCGACGCACGCAGAAATCAATCTCTGAAAACACGATGGTTAAAATACCAAATCTGGCTACTATTGGCTTCAGTGGGACAGGATAGAAAATTGGGAGGCAGGAAAAGTTTTTTAAAAAAAGACGCCTGTGCAGTTTGCAATTAGTGCAAAGAAGTAGAAATCCGGGGAGGTCTTTTTCTCCGCAGTTTCATTTCTGGCAGCCGAACACAATCCAACGCTTGCACCAACACTCGAGGATCGTTGCAGCGGGGACCGATCTCCTGAGGCCCGGGTATTTCCACCAAAAAACACAAACAAGACTTTTGGTTGTTATTGTTTGCAGAAGATAATTTAAAAAAAAAAAAAGCATCTCCGGGTGTCACAAGGTGCCGTAAGAAAAGGACAGGTGCGTGGAAATAGGACTGGCGAGGTTAAACGGAAATGGAATTCGGTGATGGAGCAGAACTGGCCCGGTGGCTCAAGTTTTCCTTTTTAGAGACGAGCTCACTGAACAGCGATGGAGACGGAAGGGAATCAAGGCAGGAGGTTTTAGGTGTGCAAGATTTGTAAAAATTCCAGGCATCGTTCTCTTAGGAGCCTCTACCGTTAAAAATACGAGGGTGGCTGGCTTCCATAGCATTCATTTTGTGCAAGGATGGAGAGATGCGTGGATTTATATCCCGTTTAAAGCCGAATACTTTGGGTTAGAGCCGTGTTTTTCAACCTTTGGGACTTTTAAGATGGGTGGACTTCAACTCCCAGAATTCCACAGCTGTGCTGGCTGTGGAATTCTGGGAGTTGAAGTCCACCCATCTTAAAAGTGGCCAAAGTTGAGAAATACTTTGCTAGAGAGACTTCAACTGATCTCACATCGCCACCATCTGGTGACTTTTAAAAGCAAAACCAGCAAACTTCGTGCCGGATCCTGAACCCGCCACTCCGAAACTCTCCAAAAGTCCTCCCAAGAAGCCACCAAATCCACAGAAATGGCTTTAAACAAAGCTTAACCCCACTTCCAAAGTTCAACACTGATTAATCTTTCTCCCTGGCTGATTTTCTTTCTTTTTTTAAAAAAAATATCCTAATTCCAAAATTGACTTTTAAGCTGGGCCTTTTTTTTTTCTTTTAAGGGGAACGGAAGAGCAGAGTGGAAAATCTTAGCGATATTCTCTCTTTGTTGTTTTAGATCGGGGAAAAAGCTATGACAGCGGACAGAAACATCACATTCCCATCACCCCATTATGTAAAATGTTTAAAAAAAACCAAAAACCCTGGGATTGCACATTAAGGGACATCGGCCATTTTTTTCTCCCTGCTGTCAAAGAGGCGGCTTGGATGTAAATTCAGTCCAGGTTGCAAATTGGTCAGGCTACATTTTTTGGCGCATAGCTTATTCCTTGCGACAGACTTAACGTTTCCATTCACAAGACGGTTTGCCGAGGGAAAAACATTTCCTATAAAGCGAGTCTTTCTTTGGCAGGCACCATTTGGGAAGAGAATATTTTTGGGGATGAGGATGGGGGGGTGGGGGAAGAGGGAATTAAAAAAAAAATCTGAAAACTCCCCGAGATTGGAAAGAAACAGAAAGCAAAAAAAAAAAGAAAAAAAGAAAAAAAAACTTTTAACGTTTTGCTAACATTCCAACAGGTTTGTATTTTTTCCCCCCTTCGGTTCTATCCATCTCTTCGGCTTCCAAACGGAATTTAAATCCGAGGGGGAAAAAGCAGTTTTTAGAGAAACCTGTTTGCAGCCGGCAAATGAAAGTGAAGAGGAGGGGAAGCAAAGACTGTTTCTTTTCCTTCCAAAGCCTGTTTTTTTGTCTTCTGCTCCGAAGTCCTTAACGCCGAAGCTTACCAAGAAAGGAAAAAAAAAATATATTGCAGGACAGGTATCCCCAAAAAAAACCCCACAACCTGTCAGGCTTGTCTCTCCCACCCCCGAGAACGAAAAATGTCCAACTTTGCTTTCACAACTCAGCTCCGAAGAACTTTCTGGAACTCGCGCCATCTCAAACCTCAGCAACAAGGGTTGGGAGATCCGTAGCGGCCGGTTGAAGGAAAAAGGGGACGAGAGACATAGCTTATTTCAGAAGTTAAGAAAACAATAAAAATAAACACCATCAAAAAAGACAAGCAATGGCTTAAAATTTTCACATGTGTGGATGGACGCGGGTAAATCCCGACGGAGGGCTTGGAGCGGCAGGTATCCCTGGATGAAAAGAGAGGCTGTCCAGAAGGATCTAGAAGACCCCCCCACCCTCCGATGACACTTCGGCCGGCCGGAGTCGGCGAGGAGTACTCTTGTCTTCCTTTTCCAAAGGGGTCCCCCCCCCTCCGACTCCGTTCATCCCAGAAACTCCGGTTTCCTGAGCCAAGGCACAATTGGGAAAGAGCCCCCCCCCCCACTCCGGCTTGGAGAAGGGGGCGAGTGGACAGGTGGGTCAGGGCAAGGTGGGAGGGGGGCAGACGGTGCAAGGAGAGATCAGGCTGGAAGGCACCAAAGTGCAAATCGCGCAACGCAGACGGAGCGGCCAAGGGCGGCCAAAGATTCCCCCCCCCCCCCCCCCCCCCCCACCCGAGCTCAGTCGACGAACCGCTGGCAAGCTTTCTTCCAGCGACAGGCCGTGCACCACATGCTGCGGTTCTCCATCCCGTAGACTTTACGGCATTTCTTGGCTTCGCCACGCGGCTTCCTGCAAGGAGGCAGAGAGAAAGACGGTTGAGAGGGCAGAGGAAACTGGCGAGGGCCCTGTATTTTTGGGGTTTTTTGGTGAGACGACCCAGTCTACCGGGGCAACCTGGTCTGCCCAAATATGGGACGGAGCGTACTGCTTCCGCTTTCGCCGTTCAGCCCCAATTCCAGGAGCCTTCGCAGGCAGTCGCTTTCACGACAAGCTATTTTTGTGTTGAATTTATATTTTGCCGTCAAAGAAATAAAGGGAGACTAGCCTAGATCTATTTCGAGCTACTTAGCGCTCGCCAGCTAGCCACGCCCTTCTGGGATTCGAACCCGGGCTACTTGCATATCAGGCAGATGTATTAACCTCTAAGCCACGGGCTCTCCTCGCTTTGTTGGCTATACCAGGGGAGAGATTAAGTGGGGTTTGGTTTGGTTTTAAAAAGATTCCCCAACTCAATCGCAAGCAGTCCTTGACTGACAACCATTTGTTTCAGAGTTACAACAGAACTGAAAAAAAGGGTTTTATGGACAGTCCTGGCCCTTATGACCGTCACAGGATTCCGCACGGTCACGTGAACAGAATTTGGGCACTTAGCGACCGGCATGGATTTACATCCTGAACTCATGTGATCGCCATTTTTAACCGTCCCAGCCGGCGTCTGACGAGCAAGTCTGTGGGATAAGCTGGGTTTGTTTAGGGACCGGCTGATTCACTTAACAATGGCAGTGATTTGCTGAACAACCGTGGCAAAAGAGGCGTAAAATCAGACCTTGACTCACTTAACAACCAGCTCGCTTAGCAAAAGAAGTTCCACTGCTGATTATGGTTGTATGTTGATTATCCGTATCAAAAAAATGATAAGATGGGCTTGAGGAAAAAGGGATGTAAAAGATTGCTCTGTATTTAGTTCTCGACTTATAAACATTCATTCAGTGACCATTCGGAGTTACAATGGCACCAAAAAAGGTAATTTATGACCGTTTTTCACACTTACGACCATCGCAGCATCCCCATGGGGATGCTGCGATGGTTAAAATTCGTGACCATTGACCAATTCGTCAAAAGTGATCAAAATTCAGAGGCTTGGCAACTGGCTAATATTAGTGACGGTCGCAGTGTCCCAAGATCTGTGATCCCTTTTGGCGGCCTTCTGACAAACAACGTCAATAGGGGAAGCCGGATTCACTTAACAACTGTGTTGGTAACTTAACAGCTGCACTGATTCCCTTAACAACGGTGGCAAGGGAAGTCGTAAAATAGGGCAAAATTTGCTTAACAAATGTCTCGCTTAGCAATGGAAATCTCGGACTCGATTGTGGTCGTAAGTCGAAGACTACTAGGCTTTGGGGTTGTTGTGGTCCGCAGGCAGCAGAGTCGGACAGTGAGGAGGCTGGGGAGGAACATGGGCCAGTCCTAGAGTCTGGGGAAGGCTCAGACGAGGGCTCTGCGTTGGAGGCAGAGAGGGGGCCAGGGCCATCTGGAAGTTATGTGCTGCCTCTGGATCCTCCGGAATCTGACATTAGCAAGGCAGAAGAACGGTGTGAGCCTGTTCCCAGTCTGCGCATCCACAGAGCTGCCAGAAGGCAGGAACAATTTAAGGGGGAAAAGGGTGACTCAGGAGTAAGGCTTGGAGTTGATTGGCCCCTCCCATAAGACATATAAGAGAAGCAAACGGACGTGAGCCTTTGCAGGAAGCGATTAGTTCATATAGTCAATTCAAGCTCTGAGAAGTCCTGTTTGACTCTGTGCTCCGTTTGGCCTTGTCAACTCGAGCAGATATCGGTCGGAATCTTCCCAGACTGTTTGCGAATCATTACGGGCTGTGAATGACCCTCATTCACAGCCGTCTCAATAAAAGAGATTTTTTGGGGGGGGGGGGCTAAGATTGTGATTTATGCTTTCTCAGGAAGCTTGGGTCAGAACAGCGGTAACCAGAAAAAAGAGGCTTGTACAGATCACCTTTCTGAGCCAAAGGGCAAAAGATGTGTGAATTTGGAACAGACGGTGAGGTCCGGTGGCACCCGGCAGAACGGTTATTCCAAGAAAGCAACGGGTTTTCTTCTTGTACTCTTGCAGTGGTCAAGCACACTTTCTAAAGTCCAGCCAGAGGGACTCAGCCAAGCCTGGAGAACAGCCTCCAAGCCAGTCTCTGGGTGACCCTGGTGCCCTCTAGAGACTGGGTTGGAGGTGCCAGACTAGGCGGGAAGAGACGATGTGAAGGAGAGCCTCTCACCTGGTTCCTGTTGCAGGCTTTGGCACGGAAGAGGGCAATAAGGGTTGTCCTTTGGCAACTGACACAGGAGAGCCTTGCAAGCGTTTCTCTTCCGAATCGGCAGGTCGGATGGGAGTCAGGCAGCTCTGGAGGAAGAGGAGGAGGAGGAGGAGGAGGAAGAAGAAGAGAGTGGGTCATTTGAGAAGGGGAGGAGATCTCAACGGCGCAGCTAAGAAATCAACCGTGATGCTCTCTGAGCTTGGTGGTTTTCTTGCAGACGTTTCATTACCCAACTAGGAAACATTCTAGTTTCCTAGTTGAAAGGGTCTGAGTGGCGCAGCAGACTAAGGCACTGTGATTAACATTCAGATGCCTGCAATTACTGCAAGTTCAAATCCCGCCAGGCTCGAGGTTGACTCAGCCTTCCATCCTTTCTACGGTAGGTAAAATGAGGACCCTGATTGTGGGGGCAATAAACTGACTTTGTATAAATATATACAAAAGTATGAAGGCTATTGCTTAACGCATTGTAAGCCGCCCTGAGTCTCCGGAGAAGGGTGGCATATAAATCAATTTTTTAAAAAAAAACACACAAAAAAACACACTCAGTGCTAGAAGGGGGGGTTTGCGGAATGGGGGAGGGAATGGAGGAGGGAAGGAGGAGGAGGAGGACTGTGGATCTTTAGTGCTTTCTGAGCTTGGTGGTTTTCTTCCAGATGTTTCATTACCAATGCCCTGAGGATGTTCCCTAGTTCAGTAATGAAACGTCTGCATGAAAACGACCAAGCTCAGAGAGCACCAAGGACCCAACCTCACAGTTCGATCCTGAGCAGAGAAGTTTCTCTTCTAAGGAGTCAATCTTAGAGCCTTGGATAGTACAGTGGTCTAAAGCCCTGTTATTAACACCAGCTGCCTGCAATTATTGCAGGTTCGAATCTCACCAAGGCTCAAGGTTGACTCAGCCTTCCATCCTTTCTAAGGTAGGTAAATTGAGGACCCAGTTTGTGGGGGCAATAAGCTGACTTTGTATAAAATATACAAAAAGTATGAAGGCTATTGCTTAGCGCATTGTAAGCTGCCCTGAGTCTCCAGAGAAGGGCGGCATATAAATCAAATTAAAAATAAAATAAAATAAATCTTTTGGCAGTTAGGGGAGAATTAGAACCCAGTCCACTAAGTCAGAAGACAGGAAATAAAACCTGAAAGAACCCAGGAGGGAGAAGGACTTCCTCATCCTGATGACTTCTATCCCAGGGGTGAACTGCTCCCGGTTCGGACCGGCTCGGGCGAGTAGGTAGCGATGGCGGCGGGCAGTTCGGAGAACCGGTAGCAAAAATCCCTGCCCCCCTCCCATGCCCAGCTGAGCCGCGCGATCATCAGATGTTTTTTTCCTTTTAAATGCCTCTGACAATCCCAGCTGAGTTGCCTGATCGGCAGAGCTTTTTAAAAACCCTCTGACGATCAGGCAACTCAGCTGGGATCGTCAGAGCCTTTTGAAAGCATTTTTTTTACATGGTTTTACATGTAAAAAATGGTTTTAAAAGTTTTTTTAAAAAATGGCCATGCCCACCCAGTCACATAACCCCACCCCCCTCACCAAGCCACGCCCACAGAACCGGTAGTAACAAATTTTAGATTTCACCACTGTTCTATCCTTTGAACATTATTTGGAACTGTGCTAATTGTCCCTTTCATCTTCCAACTAAGGGGCTACCCCTATTCTCCAAAGCAGGGGTCCCCAACCTTCGAGGCTTGGCATCCCAACTGAGGGGGGGGGGAGAGAGGGAACAGGGCAGTATGAGTGGGCTGGAGCATGCAGCTCACTAACTTGTTAGAACAACAATCAGTGGAACTACCTGCCTCCAGAAGTTGTGAATGCTCCAACACTGGAAGTTTTAAAGACGAGATTGGACAACCATTTGTCTGAAGTGGTGTAGGGTTTCCTGCCTAAGCAGGGGGTTGGACTAGAAGACCTCCAAGGCCCCTTCCAACTCTGTCATTCTATTCTATTAATTTTCCCCGTAATCTGGGTGCAGTTTCACGCCCCTTTAGGCTTCCCTGCGCCAAAAGCTTTTGCAAAGGGACCGAAGGCCTGAAGCAGTGAGATTGCTCCCCGGAAGCCTTTCCTCTGTTTGCAAAAGTTATGGCATGGAGAAGAGAAGCCTTTTTGGGGGCGCAGTCCAGTAGTGAAATGTAAAATTTGTTACTACCGGTTCTGTGGGCGTGGCTTGGTTGGGGGGAGGGGCGTAATGTGACTGGGTGGGCGTGGCCAACCTTTTTTTTAAAAAACTTTTAAAAGCATTTTTTCAGCCGAAGAGGTTGTAGAAAAAAATACTTTTAAAAATTAAAAAAAAAAGCCTCTGATGATTGCGCGGCTCAGACGGGCAATGGGGGGGGGGGGGGGCAGGGATTTTTACTACCGGTTCTCCGAACCACCCGCCTCCATCGCTACCAGATTGGGCAATCCCCAAGTCAATGGGGAAGCCAGATTCACTTAACAACCATGTTACTAATTTAACAACTGCGGTGATTCGCTTAACAACGGTGGCAAGCAAGGTCGTAAAAGAGGGCCAAACTCACTTAACAACTTCTCGCTTCAGCAACAGAAATTTTAGGCTCAATTGTGGTTGTAAGTCGAGGATTACCTGTATGGGGGTGAATAAATTACACAGAAGGCAGCTGTCCATGGGGCCAGAGGAAATGTCCTCCCCGCCCCATGGAGTTGATCTAAGGCAGAGGTCTTCAAACGTGGCCGCTTTAAGACTTGTGGACTTCAACTC
>WNWU01000033.1:1582891-1593066 GCA_012654045.1 Ptyas mucosa | reverse complement strand
CTACCGGTTCTCCGAACCACCCGCCTCCATCGCTACCAGATTGGGCAATCCCCAAGTCAATGGGGAAGCCAGATTCACTTAACAACCATGTTACTAATTTAACAACTGCGGTGATTCGCTTAACAACGGTGGCAAGCAAGGTCGTAAAAGAGGGCCAAACTCACTTAACAACTTCTCGCTTCAGCAACAGAAATTTTAGGCTCAATTGTGGTTGTAAGTCGAGGATTACCTGTATGGGGGTGAATAAATTACACAGAAGGCAGCTGTCCATGGGGCCAGAGGAAATGTCCTCCCCGCCCCATGGAGTTGATCTAAGGCAGAGGTCTTCAAACGTGGCCGCTTTAAGACTTGTGGACTTCAACTCCCAGAATTCTCTGGGAATGGAGAATTCTGGGAGTTGAAGTCCACAAGTCTTAAAGCGGCCACGTTTGAGGACCTCTGATCTAAGGGATCACCTAGAAGCTCCTAAACTTGGCTGTCGAATCAACTCTCTTCTTACCAAGGAAAAATATTGGGGTGGCCTTCACGTTACTCACCGAGGGGCTTTTGAAGAGGACGGGGGGCAGAGGTGGTGGGAAAAGAGCTGGTTGCTGCCACGATATGCTGATTTCCATCCCAGCTGGGGGAGCCTTCAAATCCGCCAGCACCCCGGTAGGACCCATCGCCTGAAAGTGAAAAGACAAAAGGGGAAACTGAATGCTGGGAAACTTTACCGGTCAAGGAAAGGAGGAGGCATCAAGCAGGGAAGTAGCCTTGAATTGTTGCATAGCTGCATGAGACTTATATCTGGCCCTCCTCCCGCCAAGTTCCATGGAACCTTATCTGGTTGTTCCCAAGAGATGGCAAGCAGCCTGGGAAGATTCTTGTATTATAGGCAGAAAACAACAAAGTACAGGTAGTCCTTGACTTACATCTGTTTAGTGACCATTCGAAGTTACAACGGCATTGAAAAAATGACTTATGACCGCTTTTCACACTTATGACCTTTGCAGCATCCCCATGGTCACGTCGTCAGCCCTGAACCCTGACACACACGTCATCAAAATTCAGACGCTTGGCGACTGGTCCATATTTATGACGGTTGCAGTGTCCAAGGGGTCACGCGATCCCCTTTTGCGACCTTCTGATGAGCGAAGTCAATGGGGAAGCCGGAGTCCCTGAACAGCCATGTTAGTAACTTAACAGCTGATTCACTTAACAACGGTGGCAAGGAAGGTTATAAAATAGGGCAAAATTTGCTTAACAAATGTCTCGCTTAGCAACGGAAATCTCGGGCTCGATTGTGGTCGTAGGCAGTGGTGGGATTCAAAAATTTTTACTACTGGCTCTGTGGGTGTGGCTTGGTGGATGTGGCAGGGGAAGGATACTGCAAAATCCCCATTCCCTCCCCACCCCACTAACCTGCTTTCCAGCTCCGTTCTGTGCAGGGCAACAAAAGAAGACCCAGCCAATCAGCTGGGACTCGGGAGGCAGTGAATAGATGGGGGCGGGGCCACCCAGAGGTGGTATTTGCCAGTTCTCCGAACTACTCAAAATTTCTGCTAGCGGTTCGTCAGAACCGGTTAGAACCGGCTGAATACCACCTCTGGTCGTAAATCAAGGACTACCAGTGATCAATTTGAATCTTTCACATGTGGATCTGGTGGACATTGATCTGGCCGGAAAGGCTCCTTTAGATGACTATGAAAACGCACCTGATAGGCATGATCGGTTTGGATGTGTCCCAGACCTGTAGGTACCGACTCGCTCAGGAGGTTTAAGGGTGCCGATTGGCTCAGGTGAGACACCACGGAAACCTTGGGGTTGAGTGGAATAGGCAGAACTTTCTGGACCTCCTCCAGGACTGGAAAGGGAGGGGGCACCGGGGAGGTTGGGGAGACGGGGGTCAGGCTGGAGAGACCATCGGTCAAAGAATCCACATTGACGTCCAGCTCGGTGTAGTAAAAATCTTCCTCTCCATCACTCTGATCCAGGTCAGCCTTCCTCCTGGGGGAAAGGGAACAAAGGGTGTTAAGGAATTCACTTGAGTAGCAAGGGTGTGAACATGAAAGCGATTGAGAGTAGTTACGAATAAACACAGCCAACACACAGATACACTGAGTTGTGTTTACTTTTAGGAAATAGTAAGGCACAGTCCAATAAACAGTCCAGGCCATACACATATAAAGCAGGAGACAGTAAAACAATAGTCCAGGGATAATCCAATAACAAAGTCTTCTTACCAGTCGTCGTAGTCATTCACAATAAAGAGTTCTTCTGGATTTGCAAATAGTAGCATACAGAGATATCAGAGAGCAAGAACAGCAAAGAAAAACAAACCATGTTTCTAGCTCCCTCTTAAGGAGATTGGCTACAGAGCTAACCAATCAGGACACAGTATGATGCAATACAGCAGCCTTAAAGCTATATTGAGGGTTTATATATTGCCAACCCAACAAGTTAAGTAATAATCATTTCCTAACAAAGGGCCTTTAGCATCTTCAAAGAGAAAAATGACTGTGGAAGAGGAAGCTTTTGCTGGGAATTCAAGGGACTATCATCTCAGGCACGGTAGAAGGACTTATGGTTCTGCTAAGGAGCACCAGGAATGAAAAGTGGCAGGAGAAAAGACATGCACGGGGAAGTTTGAAGACCACAGCAGAAGGTGCCGCCTTCTTTTGGTATCATCTCAACCTTCTTTCTGGTATCATCTCAACCTTCTCTTTTCTGATATCACCTCTGTCAGGCCTGCCACATTTACTACTGTGGGAAACTATGAGGGGGGATTGTATGGAGCATGGGTGATATGTAGTCATAACAACATTCCTTTCTCTGAGAGTCAAGGACATCTTGCCCTGCACCTGGAGGGCTGGAACTGGGAGGCACGTCCAGTTGGGACGATGCTTTGATTGGACCATGTGATGGACATGTGGGTGCAGGGAAAGGGACTTGGACTTTCCTATGGGTGAGGAAAACCTGAAAACTTTCAGATTCGGGTTTTCCCAGATGTGCCAATATGACATCTCTAATAAAATGGAACTTTGAGGAACCTCAAGCCTCAGAGTCTTCTTTCGTTGGGGGTGTTGCTTGGAACCCTGACAACCTCAACCTTCTCCTTTCTGGTATCATCTCAACCTTCTCCTTTCTTGTATCATCTCATCTTTCTCCTTTCGGGTATCATCTCACCCTCCTATCTTGTAACATCTCAACCTTCTCCTTTCTGGTACCACCTCAATCTTCTCTTTTCTGGTATCATCTCAACCTCTTTTCTAGTATAATCTCAAACTGGTAGTCCTTGGCCCATGCATAACTCCCATTTGGGCAAATTTCCTACCCAACCATTCGAAATCTTTGTGGATCCTTCTTCAGATGTCCTCCTCAAAGGAAGCAAGGCGAGTGGCTATAAGCAATGGAGTTCCCTCAACCATGGCAAACCCCCCCCCCCCATATAGCCCTCCCCAGGAAAGAGCATCTGGTGGATCTTGTGGAAGCCTATCTAGATGGCTTCAAAAGGGAAATCCATGAAGATCAGATTGCTCTTGGCTGTGATTATTGAAGGCTCTTTACTAACCGTGAATCATAAGTGAGGTACTAATACCACTCTATAAAGCCTTAGTAAGACCACACCTAGAATGCTGCATCCAGTTTTGGTCATCACATTATAAAAAAGATGTTGAGACTCTAGAAAGAATGCAGAGAAGAGCAACCAGGAAGATTAAGGGACTAGAAACTAAAACATACGATGAACGGTTGCAGGAACTGGGCCTGGCTAGTCTAGTGAAGAGAAGGACCAGGGGAAACATGATAACAGTCTTCCAGTATTTGAGGGGCTACCACAAAGAGGAAGGGGTCAAGCTATTTTGTACAGCACCTGAAGGCCAGACAAGGAATAATGGATGGAAACTGAAGGAGAGATTCAACCTGGAAATAAGGAGAAATTTTCTGACAGTGAGAACCATCAATCGATGGAACAGAAGTTGCCTTCGGAAATTGAGGGAGCTTTATCACTGGAGGCTTTCAAGGGGAGACTTGACTGTCATTTGTCGGGGATGGTGTAGGGTCTCCTGCTTGGGCGGGGGAGGGGGGTTAGACTAGATGACCCACAAGGTCCCTTCCAACTCTGTTAAGCTGTTACTTTAGTCTTACTGGTGAAAAAAGGGCTCTGTCCCCCCTTCCCCCAACCCAGACTTGGTGAGCTTCTGAAGGTCATCCAGTAGCCACCACAAGATACTGCATGCTGAACCAAACAGACCCACTTGATTCTGTCAAGTGGAGAATAAAACAAACAACATTAGGCCTTAGTTGTGTGAAGCCAGTTGGTAGATTCTCTGCAACTCCTTCTCAGAAGGCAACCTATCCGTGTCTTACCACCTGCAAGGTTAGCCAAAATGTTGAAAAATATGTCTCGCAAACACTGGAAAGGCAATCAAAAAAACGGGCACATTTTATCATATGTGGTGGCCTTGTGTTAAAGCAAAATATATATTGGGCAATAATACACAGGTGGCTAGAAAAGATAATAGGGAAACATGTGAAGTTTAAACCTGAACTGTTTTTTTCTTAGGGATGATATCAGAAAAATTTGATAAGAAAAGTATGTCTGTAATATTACATGTCTTAACAGCAGCGAGGATTACCTTCGCACAATATTGGAGAAACGACGAAACACCGCGAGACGAAGAGATAATGAAAGGTCTAATGAAAGAAAAAGGTACCAGATTGTGCAGAAATGGATAGACTGACATTGAAAATCAAACAGAAAGAAGATATAGAATATTATCAAACATGGGATCTATTTTACCAGAGGTTGGAAAAAAGGGGTGGAGAGTAAGAATAGAATCTGTATTGCTAAGCAAATTAAATACCATATTTTTCGGAGTATAAGATGCACTCCCCCCCCCCCAAAAAAAGAGGGCCATTTTTGGCCTCCTGAGACCCCGCCCCGCCCATCCCGTTTTTGCAAGAAAAAAAAGGCCTGTTTTTCTCAAAAACGGGATGTGCAGAGGGTTTGGGAGGCCTGCAGAGTGCTCCTGGGGGCCGGGGAGGGCAAAAACAGGACGTGCGGAGGCCAAAAACATTTTTTTTTCTTGTTTTCCTCTTCGAAATTGCTTTGCATAAAGTTTGGCTGCTAGGAGTTTTTAATTGGAGTGGGGTTTTCTGGAACGCTGAGATTAACTCGAATCCCTAAAATTAATAACGGCACCCCGAAAAGGGGGGCTGTCCGGGATGCCGAGCCCCAGCATCAACCTAAACCGTTTAATTTTAATTTACTCTACTAAATGGAACTTTGAGAACTGCTTGCCTCGGAGTTTTTAATTGGAGTGGGGTTTTCTGGAACGCTGACATTTGGTGCGTCTTATACTCCGGTGTGTCTTATAGTCCGAAAAATACGGTACCCAGACAACACGATGTTTGTTAAGCACTAAGAAATGTAATGCATAGACAATTAATAACATTTATTTTTTTTAAAGAAGTCAACCTATCCGTGCCTGCCACCACACAAGACGTGTCCCCCGAATGACCAAGAGGCTGACCTACCCCAGGTGAATGGCTCGGATGTGCTTCTGCATCCCTGAGGAACTGCTGAGAACTTTCCCACAGCTCTTCCACAAACACTTGAACATCACTTTTGTGGAGTTCTGTAACATGAGAACATGCAGCTTAGCTCTGGTTGCCGCTCAAGATGGACCACGCATCCCGTCTCAGAATGCCAAAGGTCCTCTTGAAGATTCAAATTCTACCATTGGTCAGATTCCATGGTGGGATTCAAATAATTTAACAACCGGTTCTTTGCCCTAATGACCAACTGGGTGGGCGTGGCCATGGTGGGCGTGGCCAGGGGTTCTGTTGTGGTCCGCCAGCAGCCTGCGGAGCTGGCAGCGGAGTCGGACAGCGATGAGGCTGAGGAAGAACATGGGCCAGGCCTGGAGGCTGGGGAAGGCCCAGATGAGGGCTCTGCATCAGAGGCAGAGATGGGGCCAGGGCCATCGGGGAGTGATGTACGGACTTCGGAGCCTCCTGAGACTGATAGGAGTGAGGCAGAGGAACAGAAGAAGCCCATTCCTAATGCACACATGAGAAGAGCTGCCAGAAGGCAAGAGCAGCTCAAGCAAAGAGGACAACTCAGGAGTAAGGCCAAGAGATGATTGGCCCCTCCCATAAGGCTTAAAACAGACCAGCAACGGTGTTTGGGCTTGGCCGGAAAACAATGTTGGTAGCTTCGTCTTCTTCTTCGTCTACGTCTTGCATTTATTTTTGTATCTGTGACTTCTGAACATTTGCCAAGAAAGGCCTTTGGCAGTTTGCCTAATTGGACCAAGGTTTGCGATAGGACTGAGGAATTTGTGTTGGGAGGAATTTGCTTTAATTGAGTTGAAAGACGCTGGGAATGAAGTAATTCTCAGCTGTTCAAATAAAGTTTGTTTGTTTTTTTACTGACTGATTTTCCTACTACTTACTCGGGCCTAGGTCACAACAGGGTGTGACAGGCAGCACTTGGCCTCTTGCACCCCCCGGGAGTAAAAACGGGCCGCAGGGGGGCACGCCCTTCCCTGCGCCCCGTTTTGGGCCTAGTAGGCCTCCCTATATTTACCTGGGAGCCAAAATGTGGCGTGTGGGGACTCCTGGAAGGGGTGGGGAGAGGAGGGGCCGAACCGGCTGAATCCCACCACTGGTCAGATCCTTAGCCAACCTGACTTACAACCTACGAGTACAATTCTCCCGCCGTCTCTTCTACAGCCCAAGAAACTAGAGAGAAACTCGGAGATAATGGAACCGATGAGTGACGGGTTGGACTTCCTTGACAAGAAGAATGTTGTGTTTCAGTTTATAGGTAGTCCTCGCCTTACAACCACAACGGAGTCCAAAATTTCTGTTGCAAAACAGAAACAGGTGTTGCTAGCACCAGAAGGCAGGAGAAGAAGCAACGGATGGAAACTCATGAAAGAGAGGAGCAACCTGGAACTAAGGAGAAATTTCCTGACAGTTAGAATAATTAACCAGTGGAACTACTTGCCTCCAGCAGTTGTGGGTGCTCCACCACTGGTTTTTAAAAAGAGATTGGGCAACCATTTATCTGCCCGAGTTCTGCCCCATTTTACAACCTTTCTTGTCATAGTTCTTAAGCGAACCTTTGCAGCTGCCAAGTTAGTAACCCAGTTGTTAAGGGGATATGGCTTTCCTCGTTGACTTCCCTGGTCAAAAGATCACAAAGGGGAATCACCTGACTCTGGGATACAGCAATGGTCATAAATAGGAACCAGTAGTTGCCAAGAATCCAAATGTAAATTCCCTATGCTGTAATGGTCGTAAGTCTGAAAAATGGCTGTAAGTCCCTTTTTTCAGTGCCGTTGTAACTTTGAAGGGGCAGTAAACAAACTGTTCTAAGTCAAGGACTTCTTGTACAGGTAGTCCTCAACTTACAACCGTTCATTTAGTCACCAAAGTTACAATTTCACTGAAAAAAATGACTTACGGCCGTTTTTCAGACTTATGACCGTTGCAGCATCCCCATGGCCACGTGATTTACATTCAGGTGCTTGACAACTGACTGATGTTTATGATGGTCGCAGTGTCCCGGAGTCACGTCATCATCTGGTGCCGCATATTGACAAGCAGAGTCAATGGGGAAGCCGGATTCACTTAACGACCCGGGTTACTAACTTATCAACTGCAGTGATTCACTTAACAACTGAAGCAAAAAAAAAGGTCGTAAAACGGGGCAATACTCTCTGTTAACATCAGAAACTTTTGGCTGGTCGTTAAGTCAAGGACATACCTGTATGGCGATGAGTAAATTATACAGACGGCAACTGTCCGTGGGGCCAGGGGAAATGTCAATGCTCAATTGTGGTCGTAAGCTGAGGACTACCTGTAACTTAACCTTCTGAATAAAACTTAAAATAAAATAGTTCAAAAGAAACTAGGGAGGGTGGCTTCTGAGCCTCTGGCCCTCCTTCCCATTATCCCGCTGTGGGCTGCACTGTCTCTTATCTCGTCATTCTCCCTTCCTCCGGCCTCCCAAGGTCGTGGGTGTCAAACTCAATTTCATCGAGAGACGCATCAGGATTGTGTTCGACCTTGGGAGTGGGGGGGGGAGTGGTCAGGGTGGGCGTGGCCAGCTCGACGTCACTTGTGTCGGGGGCACCTATGGTGGCCAAGTGCTAAGGCAGGATTTCCCTGAGACCCTTCCTCCCTCTCGTTATAATCTCCTTCCTTCCTTCCTTCCTTCCTTCCTTCCTTCCTTCTTACTTACTTGTCTTCCCATTCCCATTTCCCTCCCTCCCCTCTTTCCTTCCTTCCTTCCTTCTTTCCTTCCTTCCTTCCCTTCCCTTCCCTCCCTCCCTCTTCATTCTCCTTTCTTCTTCTGTCCCCTCTTTCCTTCTTTTCCTTCCTTCCTCTCTTCCCATCTTCCCTTTTCTTTTTCTTCGTCTTTCGTCTTTCCTTTTCTCCTTTCCTGTCCCTTCTTGCATGCTCAAATGCCAAACGGGAAACATTTTTTCTCTTGTTTTGTGGTTTAATTTGTTTTGCTAGACCTCTGTCAGTCAAAATGGAGCCCCCCACCCCCCACCCCCGGCTCCATTTTCACTGGCAGAGGGCTGCAGGAGGCTGTCACGGCTGAAAACGGGCTCCCCCTGAGCTTCGTTTTTTGCTGGCGGAGCCACTGCGGGCCAGTCCTTCGCTGTTTCTAGGGCAGCCCGTGGGCCAGATTTACCGTACTTTTTGGAGTATAAGACGTACTTTGTCCCCCCACTAAAAGAGGGTGGAAATGTTGGTGCGTCTTATACACCGAATACAGCCATTTTTGGCCTCCCAAAACCCCACCCTGCGTGTCCCCTTTTCACCAAAAACAGGCCCATTTTTCACAAAAACAGGGCCTGCAGATGGTTTAGGAGGCCTGCAGAGTGCTCCTGGGAGTTGGGGAGGGCAAAAACGTGATGCGTGGGGGGTTTGGGAGGCCAAAAACAGGCCCGTTTTTCGCAAAGACGGACCCATTTTTGGCCTCCCCAATCCCCAGGAGCACTCTGCAGGCCTCCCAAACTCTCTACAGACCTCGCTTTCATGAAAAACTGGCCTGTTTTTGGCCTCCCAAACCCCCCACACGTCACAATTTTGCCCTCCCCAGCCCCCAGGAGCACTCCTGGGGCCCGGGGAGGGCAAAAACGGGGTTTTTTTCCTTGTTTACCTCTTCGAAATCTTGCTACGTCTTATACTTCGGTGCGTCTTATAGTCCAAAAAATACGGTAAGCACCCTGCGGGCTAGATCCGGCCTGTGGGCCTTGAGTTTAACACCCTTGCCCAAGGTCTTTCTCACATACCCTTGCATAGCAAGACACAACCGGGCAGCCTTCCGACAGGCTCAAAGCGGAAAAGGTCTCCTCTCCACCCCCGTCGACTTCCCTTCTCACCTTCCTCTTCCTGGGCACGGGTTCCCCAAAGAGAAACTGGGTGGCTTCCGTCTCCTCCAGGTCGGACTGCAGGGAAGACAGGATGCTGGTCGTGATGTCGGCGGTCAGGGGCGGCGAAGGGGTGGAGGGGGTGGAAAGGTCACTCGGGGGATCCCAGCTCCCGTCTCCGCTGTGGGTGCTGCTGGAACAGCTGGAAGATCTAACGGGAGCTTCTTTCCACACGTCACAGTTCACTTCTGTCGCAAAACAAAACAGAAGGTGGCGAGGTCAGAAGCTGGGGTGAAATACTACCGGTTCGGACCGGTTCAGGCGAACCGCTAGGGATTATGGGCATCAGTTTGCCCAACTGGTAGCAATTACCCCTCCTTGGCTTTACCCACCCACGCCCGGCCGGTCGCCGCTCACCTCTTCTGGCAGCTCGATATTCCACAGAATTCAATGTTAAATGCAGCAGAGAGGATGCTAACTTTTCTCCCTCCATTCAGAACGGAGCTGCTGCAGCCTGTCCCCAGGAGGGAGGGGGTAGTCCCCAGGAGGTAGTCCCCAGGAGGGAGGGGGCCAAGAGAGAACCATAAAGGGAGCAGCAGCTCCGTTGTGAATGGAGGGAGAAAAGTTAGCATTCTCTCTGTCACAGAATTCAATGTTAAATGCAGCAGAGAGGATGCTAACTTTTCTCCCTCCATTCAGAACGGAGCTGCTGCAGCCTGTCCCTTTTAAGGTAGTCCCCAGGAGGGATGGGGACGGGGGGGAGCAACTGGAATGGGGCCGTTTTTGTGAAAGGCAGGAAAA
>WNWU01000033.1:1537017-1555812 GCA_012654045.1 Ptyas mucosa | reverse complement strand
CCTTAGGCATGAAAGCTATCTGGGTGACTTTGGGCCAATCACCAGGAGACAGTGAGTTCTAGTCCCACCTTGGGCATGAAAGCTGTCTGGGTGACTTTGGGCCAATCACCAGGAGACGGTGAGTTCTAGTCCCACCTTAGGCATGAAAGTTATCTGGGTGACTTCTGGCCAGTTCTCATCTCAGCTAAGCCCACCTCACAGGGTTGTTGTTGTGAGGAAAATAGGAAGGCGTATTGGATATTGTTGGCCAGGTTGTCTTTGGAACGAAGGTATTTATTATACAAACCCGGGAAAAGGATAATGTCAGGAATTAAGTTAAGCTTGTTCTGCAAAGCCAGTTCGGGTTGATCCTTTGCAGAAAAAAAAGAGGGGGGGAAACAGCCCACCTGCTCCCCACCCAAACAAACCCATCTGTCTTGTATTCAAGTCATGCCACGCTTTCTGTCATCCACTTCTGAACTCTGGGACGATAGTGGTCACCCTTTCTGGATGGCAGAAATCCCACAGGTGTAGCTTCCTCCTTTGCAGTTACCGTAGTAACCGCGGTCACGTCTGGCACGGCCCACCATGTTTCCCTCCCGTGCAAAAACCATCATCCTGAACCCTTTTGGTGTGAGAGAACCAGGTAGATTTCCCCATCCCTTTTTCCCGTTCCTGTCCTTCCTGGCTTGCGGTCCCTTTTGGAGTGGATTATCCACAGCCGTCAATCAAATCTGAATTGTTTGATTTTCACTTTACAGATTGCTGCATCGGAAGGGACCTTGCAGATCATCTAGTCCAACCCCTCCTCTCTCCTCACCCCCCCAAGCTTGTTTGAGCCTTCTTTGGTTTTACCTGGATATTTTAGGGAGGCAAAAAAAAATCAAAAGGACTCAAATCTAAAACGGGCTTCCATCCTTTGCTTCTAAAAAGCCCCAAATCTAATTATTTAATTGCATTTATAGGCAAGGGAGAAGCCGGAGAGGCGCGGCGGGATCTCCGCCAATCAGCTGCGCTTGCCGCACCACGAACGTCGGCCGCGGGAAGCAAAGTTTCTAGTCCTCATGACCCTCGGCTTTAGAGTCTAGCCTATGCAGAAACATCAGGATTTCCCCGACCGGCTGGGACAGAGAAGCGATCGCCACCCTCCTCCCGGCTGGGCAAGGGGATCAACTTGGCACCCTCGTCCCAGCCAGGTGGGGACAAGCAAGCCAACCCTTCCCGCTTTGAAAGCCAACCCGGATCGTGAGAACGGGAGAACGACACGGGTCTTCCTTCCGATCCCCGCCGTGCCGGGGATCGCGATCGCCCCGCAAGGCCGGGGGATCCAGTGGATCTCTTCCCCGGGGTCAGCGGGGCGGGATCCACCGCCGGCCCCGCGTCCTGAACGCCCCGCCCGGCCCACGTGAGAACGCGGCCCGCCCGAGCTGCGAGGACGGAGGGTGGCGGGGACCCACCTTCGGGGCCAGACCGACCCCGCCGACCGGCTTCCCGGCGTCCGGGCGCCCCCGGTGAGTGATGGATGACCCTCCGGGCCGAGCAACGCAAGCCCAGCGGAGCGCAAAGGCAGCTCGGAGCCCTCGCCAAAGCCGGGCGGAGCGAGAGAAGGCGGCCCCGCGGCGTCTGGCCAAGTCCCGGCCCCCTTTCGCAGTCCCCTCCCTTCGGGTCAAACTTTTCCTCGCAAACCCAAGCAGCCGCTGCCGTCGCTGCTGCAGCCGGGAGGGCGCCATCTTTTCGCCCAGGCCGGTCTCCGCCCGCCCGCCCGCCCCCGCCGAAGACCCCCCCCCCCGGCCCCAAGCGGCACCCCCATCGGCAACCCAGGGGCCCGCGGGCGCCAGTAGCACCCCCCCGTCCACCCCCCACCCAAGGCGGGGTGTGTGGAAGGGTTGATTCCCAGCCGTTCTCAGTTTGGAGACTCTCCATCGGGGGGTCCGGGGGGCTCCTTTTGGCTTCTCTCCGGGCTGCGGGACTGGAGCCGACGGGGCAGCTCAACGCAATCCAAACGTTCCCCCTCCCAGTGTTATCCAAAGCCGGCTGGAATCGGGGCTTTTGGGAAGTCAGGGCTGCTTGCAAAAGAGGGAGGGGGGGTTCAGGAGTGCAGCGGCTCCCTCCTCCCCCCCCCAAACCCCAGTCTTTTCCCTCCGCCCCGTCCGCTTTTCTCCGGGGGGGCTGGAAGGTGGGGGTCTCCTGCAATAGGCACGACGGGCCCCCTTCCCGCCCCCGCAAAGTCCCTGCAAAGCGGGAGAGGAGCCTCCCCCACCCCCTACCCCTCCCCCCCCCCCCCCCCCCCCCCCCCCCCCCCCCCCCCCCCCCCCCCCGCCTCTCTCCCCCCCCCCCCATTAACCCACCCGACCCCTCGAGGGGGGTGTGGAAAGGAGAAGGAAGGGGGGGGCACCCGGCGGGCTTCCCCGTTGCAAGTCGCAACTCCGCCGCCTTGTCAAGCTTCGTAGCAGGCCCGGCCCGGGGGACACACCCACCCACTACCCCGCTCCTTCGCTCTCTCTCGCCTCCGGCCCCGCCGACAGCCAAGGCCGGAGGGACGGACGGGACGGGACGGAGGGACGGGCGTCTTTCCTACCTTTTGCAAAAGCTGGACTTTGCTTCGGGCGCAGCAGCAGCCGCCACGGCCGGCGGCGGCGATGGCGGTGGGTCTCCGGCCGGCGCCGTCCTCGCAGCTCCTGCGACGGGCTCTCCTCCTCCGGAGCGACGCCGGATCTTCTTCCACCAGCACCGTGTAAACGGCGTTGCCCGGCGGGGCTGCCGGAGGGCCGGGCGAAGCGGAGGCGATCGTTTTGCAAGCGGCCGTCACCCCGCAGCACAAAGCGGCGGCGGCGGCGGTCGGGGGGCTGCTGTCAGGGCAGCAGGGGCCCGCTGACGTCAAGCCCGGCGGCGGGGAACAAATCCGACCGCCCGGGGAAGCGGCGCGTTTGAAAAGCCGCGGCTTGTGGGTTTCCATGCTTTGCTGGGGACCGGCCGGCTCGCTGAGCGGCGGGGGCCGCCGGGCCACCCCCACCCCCACCCGGAGCCCGGAGAGGGGCAAGATCGGTGCAGGGTGAAGCCCCGCACGCCGCCGCCGCCGAGACTTTCCCTCCAGCGAGCGGCGCTCCCCCGCCGGGCCACGCCCCCTCCCCCCCTTCCTCGCCCGTCCCGCCCCCTCGGAGCTGGAGCGGCGGCGGCGGCGGCGGCTGTCGGGTTGCTACAAAAAAAAAAAAAGAAGAAGAAGAAGAATTAAAAAAAAAAGTGAAAATCGTCCCCGCTCCTCCGCCATTGGCTGGCGCGCTGTGTCAACATTCCAAAATGGAACGTTGCCCGGAGCCGGCTCGAGCGCTGATTGGTCGGGACGACGTTGCCAATTGTAAGCGAGGGAAGAGAGAGAGAAGAGAGGAGGAGGCGGAGGAGGGAGGAGGCGGGGTGGGTGAGTCGCTGCCGCCGACGCGGTCTTTTTCCAGGCGCTTCGCAGCCGACGCCGCTTGTTCTTATTGCGGATCTCGGTGCTTTTTAATTAATTAATTAATTAATTTGCCTTTTTATTTTTTTAATTTAAGCGGATCGCCATCCGGGCTCCGGCTTTGGCTTGGCTTGCCGAGGCAGCTTCTGAAGCCCGGAGTGGAAGGCTTCCCCTCCGCCCGGTCTGTGCGCCGCTACTTCCCGCTGCCATAAAGCGGGAGGCGGTGGCGGGGAGGCGGCCGCCGGGCGGAGACTGCAAACCACGGGGGTTGGGGGAGGCGAGGTAGGAATCCGAGCGCCCTGAAGAACCAGAAGGCGCGGCTGGCTCGTTGGAAAAGGACGCCCCAAATGCGCTGGAACCCTAACGCCGGGGACTCCAATGCGAATTTTGCGTTGCTTTTTTTCCCCCCACCGTGCACTTTGCAGAGGATCGCAAATAAATCCGACTCGCTTCCCTCCGGGTTTATAGGTTGTCATTTTTTTCCCCCAGGCCCTGCACGTAGAAAGCGAGCTCATCAAGCATCAAATGAGCTCCCTTTCTACGTGCAAGGCTTGGAAAAAGTCCCCACCCTCATCGTTTTCCCTACCTAAAAGAGAACCGCGCCTCTCCCACGCTTTAAAAAAAAAAAGTCTGAAAAAATCCATAACTGAGAGGTAAAATAGGAAAAAATAGTAAAATATTTAAAATAGGACTCCCTTGTCCTGGCAACTCCAGGTGTTTTTCACTCTTTGATCTGGGTTTTTTCCAAACTTTGACAACCTGAAGATGGGTGGACTTCAACTCCCAGAAGGCTCAGCTCGGTTTGCCAGATGGTGGAGCGACTTTCTGTGTTTTCTCAAAACTTTTGTGCAAAGTTCTCCCGGTTGGCATTGGGGGGGGGGGGGGTGTCCAACCACCTGCACTGGGTTAAAGCCAGTTATTTATTGTATTTATTTATTTCTTGGTTCGATTTATATGCCGCCTTTCCCCGGAGACTCAGGGCGGCTTACAATGCGTTAAGCCATATTTTATTTATTTATTCGATTTTTATACCACCCTTCTCCTGCGGGACTCAGGGCGGTGAACAGCCGAGATAAAAACATAACATATAAAATTTAAAAACAATTTAAAAGACACTAAATAATTTCGGCCCAACAATTTAAAACAAAACAATTTAAAACCAATTTCAATTAAAACCAACAGGATGGGATCAAGCCAGCCCGGCTAAGTGGAATAAATGAGTTTTCGGGGCCCGACGAAAAGTCCGGAGGTCTGGTATCTGGTATAATAGCCTTCATACTTTTGTATCTACCTGCTTAGTAGGGCTTTCGGCCCCCCCATAAGCGGTGTTCTTTTTTTATACAAAGTCCCACAATCTGGGTCCTCATTTTACCTACCTCGGAAGGATGGAAGGCTGAGTCAACCTTGAGCCTGGGGAAATTCGAACTTGCAGTAATTGCAGGCAGCTGGTGCTAATTAACAGCACTTTAGTCTGCTGCGCCACCAAGGCTCTTTGAGAGTAAAGTAGAGAAATGGCCTTCTAGACATCTTCCAAACCTCCAGAGATGGGGAACCACGATCTTTTCCAGGTTCCATTCTTGGATAAATCTGACTTTCCTGAAAAAAAAAAAGTCCTTAAATGAAAAGAGACAGAATGCTGGATAACAGAATCGGAAGGGACTTGGCAGATCCTCTCATCCAGCCCCCTGCTCCAGCAGATCCTATACCCGTGATGGCGAACCTATGGCACGCGTGCCACAGGTGGCACGCGGAGCCATATCTGTGGGCACGTGAGCATTGCCCTAGCTCAGCTCCAGTGCACATGCGCGTGCCGGCCAGCTAATTTTCTGGCTTTCCGGGCCCACCGGAAGTTGGGAAATGGCTGTTTCCAGCCTCTGGAGGGCCTCTGGGGGATTGAGGAAGGCTGTTTTCGCCCTCCCCAGGCTCCAAAAAAGCCTCTCGAGCCTGGGGAGGGCAAAAAACAGGCCTACTGAGCCCACTGTGCTATCATGGGCCAAAAGTGGGGGGAATGTGGGGGGGGGGGGGGGGGGGGGCGCATTGAATTTGGGGGGTGGGCACGTGTGCGCACGAAACCCCCCCACACACACACACACTCCCCCTGCTTTTGGCATGCGAGGGCAAAAAGGTTAGCCATCACTGCCCTATACCATTTCTGATAAATGGCTCTGCGGTCTCTTCTTAAAAACCTCCGGTGTTGGAGCATCCACAACTTCAGGTAGCAAGTCGTTCCACTGGCTAATTCTTCCTTCTTCCTCCTTGGTTCTAGATTGGATGTCTCTTGAATGACCTTCCAGCCATTACTACAGCTTGGATTTACTGGGCGCGTCAGAAACAGCATGGAATAGAGATAATGCATTCATCGTGTGACATAAGACTTCTCGGTGGTCTGGAGAATAGAATGAGCGGGAAGGGACCTTGGAGGTCTTCCAGTCCAGGCCCCTACTCAAGCAAGAGACCCTATGCCATTTCAGATAATTGACTCTTCTTAAAGTGATGGTGCACCGACAACTTCTGGTGGCAAGCTGTTCCACTGGTTAATTGTCCTCACTGTTAGAAAATTTTTCCTTAATTGCAGGTTGCTTCTCTCCTTGGTTAGTTTCCATCCATTGTTTCTTGTCTTCAGCATCTAGGATTCCCTGTGAGGAGTGGGATCTACTCTTTAGATGCTCACAGCTACCGGATCCTTACGGGATGAAGTCATCTCTTTAGTTTGGGGAGGTATTATCAATATGTTGAGATCAGTGGTGGGTTTCAAATTTTTTTACTACCGGTTCGGTGGGTGTGGCTTGGTGGGCGTGGCATGGCTTGGTGGGCGTGGCAGGGGAAGGATACTGCAAAATCCCCATTTCCTCCCAATCAGCTGGGACTTGGGAGGCAGAGAATAGATGGGGGCGGGGCCAATCAGAATTTTTTACTACCGGTTCGCCGAACTACTCAAAATTTCCGCTACCGGTTCTCCAGAACTGGTCAGAACCTGCTGAAACCCACCTCTGGTTGAGATGCTACAGATGGTCCTCAACATCCGACCATTGAAACCAGAACTTCCATTGCCAAGTGGGGCGGTTGTTAAGGGAGGCGCATCCAAATTAATGACTGAGGTCGTTAAGCGAATCACCACGGTTGTTAAGCGAATCCCATGGTTATTAAGCCAACCTGACTTCCCCCGTTGACATGGCTTATTAGAAGCCAGCTTGGAAATTCGCGCAGGGTGCTCATGTCATCCGGGACCCTGCAGTGGTCATCAATACGTGCCATTGGCCAAACACCTGAATTTTTATCCAGTGGCCAATGGGACATTGTAACCATTGTAAATGCGAGGACCGCTTGTAAATCACATTTTTCAGCACCGTTATAACTTGGGAGCAGTCACTAAGCGAATGGTTGTAAGTTGAGGACTACCTCTACACAACTGTGTAGGTCAGGGGTGTCAAATTCGCGTCATTAGCATCATGTGGCGTATCAGGACTTCACCCCTCCCCCGCCTTCGCTAAACTGGGCGAGGCCAGGACGTGATGCATCCGGGCCGCGGGTTTGACACCCTGCGTGTAGGTTAACCAGGAGTGTGATGGTGTTCTGCCCCAGCTACGGATCCCAAAGAATGTAGCACACACAAACTCCGAACAAAACTCAGTTTACTTCAAAACACAGTCTTTTGCAAATGCAGGCTGTTAATAAAAACGTTCTTAACAACCTGCCAGAAATTTCACAGATAAGATAAGAGTCTTACTAGAGTTGGCAGAAAGCCTAGAAGTCAGGTTTGCAGAGAAAATTCAAACTCAATGATCAGTGAACGAACGGACGAACACACGTCGTTTCCTGCAGCTTTTTACAAGCTGTGTGCAAACTTAAATAGGCTAAGGGAGTGGCCAATTACCCCAAGTCTTACTCTTGAGGAGACCTCCTCCTGAGGAACCACTCCTGCCTTTTGGCAGCTCTGCGTGCCCGTGCATCGAGAAGAGGCTCCTCCTCTTTGTCCTCTTCACTTAAGGGAGCTTCTGGAGGTTCTGAAGGCCCTGGCTGAATCCCCGCCTCTGGCACCACATCTTCTCCAGCCTCCTCACTGTCCGACTCGAGCACCGGCTGCAAAGGCTTCTGGTGCAACACCACACCAGCCTCCTCGCCGTCGGGATCAGCAACAATCCGCGCAGGCCGCTGGCGGGCCACAACAGATGGAGATCCAGAACGGGTGGCCTTGTGATCAGTCTGGATCCATTCCCAATATTTTGGGGGGGGGGGGGAGCGTGTCACCTGACCTTAAAAGTTCAGGTCTCTAACTTGGGGTCCTCCTGGACTTACGACTAATGCTCAATCCCCAAATAGAGGTATTGGCCAGGAGGGCCCTTAACCCAGCTTCAGCTGGGAGGCCAATGCAGTACTCTTCAATATTTTCATAAACGACTTAGATGAAGGAATAGAAGGGGAATTTATCAAATTTGCAGATGATACCAAGCTGGCAGGAACAGCCAACACCCTAGAAGATAGGCTGAAGATCCAGATGGATCTTGACAGACTTGAACCCTGGGTCCTATGACAGCCCCTCAAATATTGAAAGATGCTATCCTGTCTCCCCTGGTCCTTCTCTTCACTAGACTAGCCAGGCCCAGTTCCTGCAACCATTCATTGTATGTTTTAGCCTCCGGTCCTCTCATCATCCTGATTGCTCTTCTCTGCACTTTTTCTAGCACCTCAACATCTTTTTTATAGTGTGGTGACCAAAACTGGATGCAGTACTCGAGGTGTGGTCTTACTAAGGCTTTATAGTATTAGTACCTCATGTGATCTTGATTGTATCCCTCTGTTAATGCAGTTTAGGATTGCGTTGGCTTTTTTGGCTGCCGTTGCACACACTTGGCTCCTATTTACTACTAAGACTCCAAGATCCCTCTCACAGTCATTGCTATTAAGCCTGGTTTCACCCAGTCTCTATGTATACTTTTGGTTTTTCTTGCCTAAGTGTAAGACTTTACTTGTCTAGTGAAGAGAAGGACCAGGGGTGACAGGATAGCAGCCTTCCAATATTTGAGAGGCTGTCATAGAGAGGAGGTGGTCAAGCTATTTTCCAAGGCACCCAAAGGCCAGACAACGAATAATGGATGGAAACTGATCAAGGAGAGATTCAACCTGGAAATGAGAATTTTCTGACAGTGAGAACAATCAATCGACGGAAGAGAAGTTGCCTTCGGAAATTGTGGGAGCTTCATCACTAGAGGCTTTCAAGAAGAAGATTCGACTGCCAACTGTCAGAAATGGTGTAGGGTCTCCTGCTTGGCTGGGAGGTTGGACTAGATGACCTACAAGGTCCCTTCCAACTCTGTTAATCCCATCACTGCTAGGCTACTGCACTGCACTCTTTGTGGGGCCGCCCTTGAAGACAACCTCTACGTTGCAGTTGGTCCAAATTGCAATGATTTGACTTCTGATTGGTTCGCTGCAGGTAGTCCTCGACTTACAACAGTTCATTTAGTGAACGTTCGAAGTTACAACATCACTGAAAAAAAAGTGACTTTTAAGACCGTTTTTTCACACTTAACGACCGTTGTAGCATTCCCCGGGAGTCCTCTGATTTACATTCAGACGCTTGACAACTGACTCACATTTATGACGGTTCGCAGTGTCCTGGAGTCACCTGATCGCCTTTTGTGACCACCTGGTAAGCAAAGTCCGTGAGGAAACCAGATTGGCTTAACAACCCGTGTTAACTGATTTAACAGCTGCAGTGACTCACTTAACAAACGTGGCAAGAAACGTCGTAAAAGGGGGCCAAACTCCACCGATGGTTCACTTAACAACATACATTTTGGGCTCAATTGTGGTCGTAAGTTGAGGACTAACCTGTAGTCCAGTCTGACCTTGTGCTGAGGTCAGGGCATTGGCTACCAATAGATTTCCAGGCTTAATGTAAACTTGGGATGTTTCCCTATAAAGCCATCTATGTCAGTGATGGGTTCCTCCCGGTTCAGCCCGGTTCTGCCGATCCGGTAGCGGTGAAGATATGACATCACCGAACCGGTTCTGCCCCCCCCACCCGCCCCCCACGTTATTCTTACCTTTTATTTGGCCCCACCCCCAATCTATTGCTGCCTCCTGAGTCCCAGCTGATGGGCTATAAGGAAAGAAACTGTTTAAACTCTTGCCCAGGAGCTTCAAAGGGCCGCCCTACAGCTGATCAGTGTTAAAAGGCAGTTTGGTGGTAGACCGGTGCCTCCCAAAACAATAGAATAGACCGATGCCTGCAAAATAAACGGGTAGACCAGTGCCTTCAAAAATACATGAGTAGACCGATGCCTGCAAAAACAAATGAGTAGACCAGTACAGCTCTGCAAGCAGTTAAAAGCCTGGTAGACCAGTACCTCTGCTAAATATTAAAGAGTTGTCACATGACCATCAAGCCATGCCCACAAAATAAGCCACGCCCACAGAACCGGTAGTAAAAAAATTTAGAACCCACCCCTGATCTATAGATAGTCCTCGACTTAACAACAGTTTGTTTAGTGACCATTCAAAGTTACAACGGCACTGAAAAATGATTTACGGCTCTTTTTCACCGTTATGGGCTTTGCAGCACCCTCATAGTGACGTGATTTAAATTCAGCTGCTTGATCACTGACTCGCATTTATGACTTGCAATGTCCCGGGAGTCACATGATCTCCTTTTGCGGCCTTCTGACAAGCACAGCCAATGTGGGGGGGGGGGGACACACCAGATTCACTTAACAACCGGGTTACTAATGTAGCAACCGCAGTGATTCACTTAACAACGGTGGCAAGAAAAGTCGTAAAATGGAGCAAAACTCACTTAACAAATGTCTCCCTTCGCAACATCAAACTTTGGACTCCATTGCGGTTGTAACCCGAGGACTTCCCATATTGGTGTTGAGGTTTTTATTTCCAGAATGCAAATTGCTTTGGAAAAAAAAACAAAAACAGGAGGGTATAGAAATGGCGTCATAACTAAATAAAGGCGAGTTGAAAGCCGATCTTTCTTTTCGAGCGTTTAATGCTACGACCTTGTTTAAAAACAAAGGTGAAGAAGCCGTTTGACTTCCCTGCAAAGGAACCGAGATTCAGGTCGTAAATCTAGAAAATGTATGGTGTGTGGCAGGCGTGGCAACATCTGGCCCTGGGTCTAATCCAGTTGTGAAGATTGCATCTGCTTTCCAAGAAGTTCTGAGGAAGCCCTCAACCACTCGCCCCTTGTCAAAAGCCCCCCCCCCTTTTCTGCCTTTACAAAGGAGGTGGGGGTTTATTAATTTTCTACTGGGGGTTTATCTTTGTAAGCCATCGAGAGTCTTCATAAATTGGGCAGCCCTTTAAATTTACTCCATAAATAATTTTCTCTCTCTACAATTTTCATTGAAGCTTTTAAAACAGAAGATTAAAAACTAACACAAACTTTTACGAAGCGCAAGCAGACCTTGACTTATGACCACAACTGAGCCCAACATTTCTGTTGTTAAGTGAGACACTTGTTCAGTGAGTTTTGCGCCATTTCTTGCCACAGTTGTTAAGTGAATCACTGCAGTCGTTAAATGAGTCACGCCGTTGTTAAGTGAATCTGGCTTCCCCCTTGATTTTGCTTGTCAGAAGGTTGCGTGACCCCGGGACACTGCAACCGTCATAAGTACATGCCAGTTGCCAAGCATCTGAATTTCAATCCCGTGACCATGGGAATGCTGCAAAGTTTGTAACTGAAAAATGTTCAGAAGTCACTTTATTTAGTGCTCTTGTAACTGGAGCAGAGGTGAAATGTAAAATCTGTTACTACCGGTTCTGTGGGTGTGGCTTGGTGTGTGGGGGGGTAATATGACTGAGTGGGTGTGGCCAACTTTTTTTTTTAACTTTCAAAACCATTCTTTCTAAAAAAAAATTGCTTATAAAATGCTTTTAAAGCCTCTGACGATCCCAGCTGACTTGCCTGATCGGCAGAGGCTTTTTTTCCCTTTTAAAAACATTTTTTCTATAACCTCTTCAGCCGAAGAGATTGTAGAAAAAATGCTTTTAAAAGCCTCTGATGATCCCAGCTGAGCCGCGCGATCATCAGAGGCTTTTTTTTTTTAACTTTTAAAAGCATTTTTTCGGCCAAAGAGGTTGTAGAAAAAATGCTTTTAAAAAACATTAAAAAAGCCTCTGATGATTGCGTGGCTCAGCTGGGCAATTTGGGGGGGGGGCAGGGATTTTTGCTACCGGTTCTCCGAACCACCCACCTCCATCGCTAGCGGATTCAGGCGATCCGGTCCGAACCGGGAGCATTTCACCCCTGCTTTGGAGGGTCACTAAATGAACTGTTTTTTTTTTAATTTTTTAATTTTATTTTTTTTAATTTGATTTATATGCCGCCCTTCTCCGGAGACTCAGGGCGGCTTACAGTGCGTTAAGCAATAGCCTTCATACTTTTGTATATTTATACAAAGTCAGCTTATTGGCCCCACAAACTGGGTCCTCAATTTACCTACCTTAGAAAGGATGGAAGGCTGAGTCAACCTTGAGCCTTGGTGAGATTCGAACCTGCAATAATTGCAGGCAGCTGGTGTTAATAACAGGGTGCTTTAGACCACTGTACTATCCAAGGCTCTCACTAAATGAACTGTTGTAAGTTGAGGACTACCTGTATAAAGTTGAAAAAGGAATAAAAAGAAAAATGCACAAGGAAAGGAAACAAATTGAAAAAAAGCAAAGAGATTTAAAGAATGTTTCCTATTGTCCACAGTACAGGTAGTCTTCAACATAGAACCACAACTGAGTGTCAAAGTTTCCATTGTTAAGTGAGAGATTTGTTAAGTGGGTTTTCTCCTGTTTTTATGACTTTTCTTGCCACCGTCATTAAGCGAATTGCTACAGTTGTTAAGTGAGTAATCGGTTGTTAAGTTAAGACTCTGGTTTCCCCACTGACTTTGCTTGGCAGATAGTCGCAAAAGGGGATCGCAATGCCCAGGGACACTGCAACCGTCATAAGTACATGCCAGTTGCCAAGCATCTGAATTTTGATCACGTGACCATGGGGATGGTGCAACGGTCGTAAGTGTGAACAACAGTCGCTTTTTTCAGTGCCGTTGTAACTTTGAATGGTCGCTAAATGAACTGTTGTAAATCGAGAACTACCTGTATTTACTTTTCCTATATTTAAAGGAGCTCATAATCTGTCTTGTGAGAAAGGAGACCAAAAGAGCTGGATAGGGTTAGGGTAGGGAAGAGTTAGTCCTCCATTTATGACCGGTCACTAAGCAAGTATTCAAAATTACGAAGGAAACCCCGCCCCCAATACTTACAACCTGTTTCCAAAGTGCTATGGCCAGGCTTTTATGATCAGTTGCAATCAGTGGTGGGTTCCTCCCGGTTTAGCCCGGTTCGGCTGACGATATGATGTCGCCGAACCGGTTCTGCCCCCCCCGCCCCCCTGCATTATTCTTACCTTTTATTTGGCCCCACCCCCAATCTATTATTGCCTCCTGAGTCCCAGCTATCAGATAGAGGGAAAAAAACTGTTTAAACTCTTGCGGAAAGGGCCGCCCTACAGCTGATCAGTGGTAAAAGAAAACAAATGAGTAGACCGGTGCCTGCAAAAATACATGAGTAGACCAGTGCCTCCAAAAACAAAATGAGTAGATCGGTACAGCTCTGCAAGCAGTGAAAAGCCTGGTAGACCAGTACCTCTGCTAAATCCTAAATAATTGTCACATGACCATCAAGCCACGCCCACAAAATAAGCCACGCCCACAGAACCGGTAGTAAAAAAAATTGGAATCCACCCCTGGTTGCAATGTCCTGCAGTCACGTGATTTAACAGATTAACAGAGTAGGAAGGGACCTTGTAGGTCATCTAGTCCAACCCCCACACCACCCCGCAATGTGATTTGGGATTCGAGTTTGCTGATTTCCAAAAGCTAGCAAAAAAAAAAACAAATCTCCATTTTTCTGAAAGCTGGATTTGCTTAACAAACAACCCTAAAAATTATTGTAAAGTTGATTCTGACTCAATTTATGATCGCAACAGTTTACAATGGAAATTCCAGTCCCAATTGTGGTCGTAAGTCGAGGACTACCTCCTAGACAGCTTCCCAACCATGAGGACCAGATCCTTGATTGGAAGATTGTCACTTGCATTCCTCAGTTCCTTTTGAAACTCTTCTCTTTGTTCGATGCCATTGTTTGTTCAAAGACCAATGTTTCCCAAGCTTGGCCACTTTATGATGTGGGGACTTCAACTCCCAGAATTCCCCAGCTGGCTCCAGGTCATAGTTGTCCCAAAGGTGTTTTTGTCAGGATGCGACTGGACTTTCTTGTGTTTTTTTTTTCTTTTGAAGACGTTTCGCTTCTCATCCAAGAAGCTGCTTCGGCTCTTGACAGGATAGTGGAGGAATGACCATGAGCTGGATGACTGTTCTACCCCAGCTATGGATCCCAAAGAACACAGCATACACAAAGTTTGTACAAAACTTAATTTACTAAAAATAACTCAGTCTTTTTCAAAACAAAGGCTGTTAATAAACTTTCTTAACAGCCTACAAGAAACCAAAAATAAGATAATCACAATTTTACTAGAGTTGGCAGAAAGCCCAGAAGCAATGTGCAGAGAATCCAGACATGAAGAATGAACTAAGGTTGTTCCCTACAACTTGCTTCAGTCAGCGTTCCTCCTTAAATAGGCTAAGGGAGGGGCCAATTAGCCCCAAGCTTTACTCTCGAGGAGAGCTCCTCCTGAGGAGCCACTCCTGCCTTTTGGCAGCTCTGCGCGCCCGTGCATCGAGAAGAGGCTCCTCCTCTTCTTCCTCTTCACCCATGGAAGCTTCTGGAGGTTCTGAAGGCCCTAGCTGAATCCCCGCCTCTGGCACCACATCTTCTCCAGCCTCCTCACTGTCCGACTCGAGTGCCAGCTGCACAGGCTGCTGGCGCAGCACCACACCAGCCTCCTCGCTGTCGGAATCAGCTACAATCCGCACAGGCCGCTGACAGGCCACAACAATGACTGGGAATCTCTACAGACGTTTAACTATACAATTTGGGATGAAGACCCTTCGAACGGTGTGGGAGTAGGGATGGATTTCCAGAGGGAAAAAAATTGCAGACTACAGGAACCGTTTGCACTACTGAGGACACGGATAAACCTCCAAGTGGCCTCAACGTCTCTCTAAAAGGATGCAAGCAGTGGTGGGATTCAGCCGGTTTGGGAAAACCGGTAGTTAAATTGCTGGCTGGCCCTGCCCCTTCCAGGAGTCCCCATGCGCCCCCCCCTTTTTTTAAATTTGATTTATATGCCGCCCTTCTCCGGAGACTCAGGGCGGCTTACAGTGCATTAAGCAATAGCCTTTGGCTCCCAGGTAACGGCAGGGAGGGCTACTAGGCCCAAAACGGGGCGAAGCCTGAGTGCTGCCTGTCACAGCCCCCTGGCCATGCCCACCATGGCCACACCCACCCAGCCGGTCCTTAGGGCAGAGAACCAGTTGTTAAATTATTCAAATCCCACCACTGGATGCCAATGACCAGCTGTCCGCAAGGAGTATCAATCCTTCCTTTCCCCACCATCCAGTCAGAACCGAAGAAGCTCCTTGGAGGAGAAGCGAAACGTCTTCAAAAGAAAAAAAACAAACCAGAAAGTCCAGTTGCCTCCTGAAAAAAAGCACCTTTGGGGAAAAGTCACTTAACAAGTCTCGCTTATCAACGGGAAATCGATACGGATCCTAAACCGAGGAATCCCCGTATGCCAATGTGGGAGCTGCCTTGCTTTCTGCTCTTAAAGGGCTTACCCGAATTGGGGAAGGGGCACGAAAGTGCCAGGGGAGGAAAAGAATGGGCCGGCTGCTTAATCCTCTTTTTTTCTCGTGCCAAAACAGTCTCGGTGAGAGCCAGAGGCCACCGCGCCTCCACCGGTAAATTGGATTAATAATTAAAAATTGTTATCTAAGCATGGCAGGTCCGTTCCTTTGCTGAGACCGGTGCCAATATTTTGCCCCTTGTTTAAACAACTCATTATCCTTCCTGTGCCCCATTCCTTTGCGATGAGCGTTGTCCTCGACGTACGGCCACGACGGAGGAGCTCAACGTTTCAGTTGCTAAGTGAGGCAGGTGTGAAGTAGGTTCTGCCTCATTTTACGACCCTTCTTGCCACCGTCATTAAGTGAATCCCTGCTTAACAACATGGTTGTTAAGTGAATCTGGCTTCGCACGCCCGAAGGGGATAGCACAATCGAGGGGACACTGCAGCCGTCATAACTGTGAGCCGCTTGCCGATGTCTGAATTTTGATCAGGGGATGCTGCAACAGTTGTAAACGTGAAAAGCGGTCGTAAGTCAGTTTTTTCAGCACCACTGTAACTTCGAATGTTCACTAAATGAATAGTTCTAAACTGAGGATTACCTGTGTGCTTTTGAAGGGTATCTTTACATCTTACCAGCAATCAAGAGACTCTCTTCCCTACCCATACTGCACTGCCCTTAGCAACAACATGAAAGGAGTGTACTATTGTCTTTGTCTATAATTTTTCTTCTTTCTTTTTTTTTTAAACTTCCCAGACTATTTTCAACCCTTGGGTTTCCGGGTGGCCTCCCATCCAATGACTTAAATCTGACCCTGTTTCTCTTTTTCAGCTCAGCTAAGGTTTTTAGGTGGCCCCTGGGGATTACGCCCACATACAGGTAGTCCTCGACTTACGACCACAATGGAACCCAACGTTTCTGTGGCTAAGTGAAACATTTCTTAAGCGAGTTGGCCCCATTTTATGACAGACTAGGAAAAAAAAAGTTACAAAGTACAAGCGGTCCTCGACGTACGACCACAAGCGACCCCAAAGTTTCTGTGGCTAAACAAGACATATTTGTAAAGTGAGCTTTGTCCCATCTTACGACCTTCCTTGCCACCGTTGTTAAGTGAATCAATGGTAGTTGTTCAATTCGTCAAACTTTTGTGAAGTAAACCTGGCTTCTCCATTGAATTTGCTGGTCAAAAGGTCACAAAAGGGAATCACACAACCCCGGGACACTGCAACCGTCATAAATACAAGTTAGTTGCCAAGTGTCTGAATTTTCATCCCATAGGGATGCTACTATAGTCATAAGTGTGAAAATTGGTCCTAAGTCACTTTTTTCAGCGCCGTCGTAACTTTGAATGAACTGTTGTAAGTCGAGGACTATCTGTAGTCAGGTAAGTTTTCTTGACCTGGTTCCCTCCTTCCTGCAGCATACAGGAAGTCCTCAACTTACAACCATTCATTTAGTAACCATTTGAAAGTCCCAATGGCACTGAAAAAAAAGTGACTTTGGATCTTTTTTTTCACATTTAACGACCGTCGCAGCATCCTCTTGATCAGGTGACCAAAATTCAGACATTCGGCAACTGATTCATACTTATGACGGTTGCCATGTCCCGGGTTTATTTGATCTCCTTCTGACAAGCTCAAGTCCACGAGGAAGCCAGGTTCACTTAACAACCGTATTACTAACTTCACAACTTGCAGGGGTTCACTTAACAATGGTGGCAAGGAAGGTTGTAAGATGGGACAAAGCTCACTTTACAAATATGTCTAATTTAGCCACAGAAACTTTGGGGTCGCTTGTGGTCGTACGTCGAGGACTGCTTGTACTTTGTAACTTTTTTTCCCCTAGTCTGTCATAACTGTGAACCGTCATTATGCAATCGGTTGTTAAGCGAGGACTTGCCCAGATTTGCAGTTTGGGGTGGTTAGCAATCTATGATGAGCCGAGGTGGCACAGTGGTTAAAGTGCAGTACTGCAGCTACTTCAGCTAGTTGAGCAGATCAGCAGATCGAATCTCACCAGGCTCAAGGTTGACTCAGCCTTCCATCCTTCCGAGGTGCATAAAATGAGGACCCAGATTGTTGGGGGCAAGATGCTATTTCGTATACTGTCTGTGGTGTAAGCCGCCCAGAGTCCTCGGAGAGTGGGCGTCATAGAAATATGACTAATAAAAATAATAATAAAAATAAATAATGCACACCTCTGGCATATTTTACTCAACTAAGGGGAGAGAAACTGACGTATTTGCAAAGTTACTCAAGGCCTCTAAGCACTACCTCAATCCATTTTGCTTTTGACTAGCTTCCTACACAGTCCTTTACAAATTCCAGCCCAAAAAAAAAAATTGATTTATTAAATATAAAGCCGCCCACACTTCCTGTTTAAATGTCATTGCCACGTGTCGCTCTTTCCATCTCTAAAAAGCTTCCTTTTTAAAAAGCAATGACCCCAGGTTGTTATTGTTTTCCCTTCATTGTTAAAATTACAATCACGTTTTAATTTAAGGTCTTCGTTGCTCTTTTATTTTCGTGCGTATTATCTTACCAGTCAGGCCTATATGGTTTACGATGGTGACTCGTCGTTGAGATTGTTGGGCAACACTGCCGTGTCTCGCCAGCTGCGGAAATAATTTGCTTTCGAGTTGCGGCTGAACTGCAAATCCCAACAGGCCTTGCCATTAGTGAGGGATTCTGGGAGTTGTAGTACAACAAACATCTGGGAGGCTGCAGGCTAAAGGCCAGAGAAGGACTTTGATGACAACTTTCTGGACTTCACTTCCCAGAATTCTTGAGCCAGCCATGGCATTTATTAGTAAACGGGTGACTGTTATAAGCTTAATATTTAACACAGATCGATTATTTTATTTTTCTATCTGTTTTTCAAGTTTACAAATTGCTTTGTTATTTTGGCTTTGGGACTTTCGTCTATATTTTCATTTTTTCCCCCCTTCAGTTTAAATAAATGAAACCAAACAGAGCTGTCATCTCCAGATGCTTAACTAAATTTTTATCTTAATTCTTTTTCCGGGTGCCTGTATCAATCAGGTTGTTCTCCACATTCATTTATTCATTTATTTATTAGATTTTTATTACTTTGTAAGTAACTTAACATAACTCTTTCCTCTTCCTGTTTTCCCAACAACAACCTTGTGAGGTGGATTGGGCTGACTGACAGACAGACGGACTGGCCCAAATTTACAGGTGGCTTTCATGCCTAAGGCGGGACTAGAACTCACCGTCTCCTGGTGATTGGCCCAAAGTCACCCAGCCACCTTTCATGCCTAAGGCGGGACTAGAATTTACCGTCACCTGGTGATTGGCCCAAAGTCACCCAGCCGGCTTTCATGCCTAAGGCAGAACTAGAACTCACCGTCTCCTGGTGATTTGCCCAAAGTCACCCAGCTGGCTTTCATGCCTAAGGCGGGACTAGAACTCACCATCTCCTGGTGATTGGTCCAAAGTCACCCAGCTGGCTTTCATGCCTAAGGCGGGACTAGAACTCACCGTCTCCTGGTGATTGGCCGAAAGTCACCCAGCCGCCTTTCATGCCTAAGGCGGGACTAGAACTCACCGTCTCCTGGTGATTGGCCCAAAGTCACCCAGCTGCCTTTCATGCCTAAGG
>WNWU01000033.1:1513507-1526183 GCA_012654045.1 Ptyas mucosa | reverse complement strand
AGATACAGAGAGAGGGGGAGAGACATAGAGAGATATAGAGGGGGGGGAGAGAGAGACAGAGAGAGATACAGAGAGAGAGGGAGAGCGGGGGGAGAGAGGGAGGGAGAGGAGAGAGAGATATGTCAAAAGGATTTTGTGGTTCCCGGCTGGGTAGGCATGGGCTAGGAGGTCATTTGACTGGTGGAAGTGAGTGACATCGAGTTGGCCACGCCCACCCAGTTTTTGTGGCTCCCGGTGTTTTCTTTTCTGTGGGAAACGGGTCCAAATGGCTCTTTGAGTATTTAAGGTTGCAGACCCCTGACCTATACTCAGAGAGCGTTTTAGGAGAGGGAGATCTAACAATGGAAACCACCATTCTTGAACAGAACAAGAACGTTTCTCTTGAAGGCCGCTTCAAAACTTCTCCTACCTCTTTTGCTGGTGGAGATAACGCCGTGCTGGTAAGAAGAGACATCTCTTGAGGTTTATCCACCTCCACCCAGGTTTGTTTGCCATCTGTCTTCTTCTTCTTCTTCACAACACACGCATAGCTGGGTCCATCAGCCTCTGCTTGGTGGCCCGGGATGTTCTCCACTATCTTATCCGCCGCAGGATGAACGTTCTGGCTTTCTTCTCCCGCCGCTCTCTGGGATTCGCACAGCGTCACCGCCTCGCCTCGTTTTGAGAAGCTGAGGTTGGAGTAGGTCATGTCTGGAGAAGACGGGACGTTGGGCAGGTCCCTCTGAGTGAGGATGAGGACGCTGCAGCTACCAAGCGTGTTGTCGTCTTTGTTCGGCGGGCGAGGAAGAGTCAACGAGGCTGGTGTGTTGTCTGCAGAGGGAAACACACCGGTTGTCAGGGTTCCGAGTAACGTACTCACAGCAAGCAAAACTCCCAAGGCAGATAGATTCCTCAAATAATAGTTTTATTGGATATATCATATCGGCACAGTTCTGGTGTAAGATTCCCCTGGTTTTCACCTAATTAAAAGTAAAAGTTTTTCCCCCCTTTCCCCAAACAACCAGTCACATGGTCCAATCAAATCTGGTTGCTTGGTAACGTCGCTCCTCCTCTCTCTGACCAGGTGTGAGAATGACCTTGGTTCCCAGGAGAAAGTCTTTTGTTTTGGCTACAAAATCCCAGCTATCTCTATTCCCCCACTCCCTATCCCTCAACTCCAGTGTGGAAACACTGAAGCTTCAAAATGGCTTCAGTCAGGTCAATTTCAGGGTTGACACCGGAGGTTTTAGGACAGGCGTCTCCATTCACGACAGCTTTAAAAGACTCGTGGACTTTTTGTCAGTTAATTTGGGGTTCCAACTCGAGCTGGGGTTGCACAAGAATAAATAAAAATGACATCCGGACAGCGGTGAGGAAAACAGAAATACAGGTAGCCCTCGACGTACGACCACAATCGAGGCCCAGATTTCTGTTGTTAAGCAAGACATTCTTAAGTGTTTTTTGCCTCGGTTGTTAAGTGTATCCCCGCAGGTGATAAGTTAGTAACCTGGTTGTTAAGTGAATCTAGCTTCCTCATTGACTTCAGATGGTCGCAAAAGGGGAATCACGTGACACTGGGAACGCAGCAACGGTCGTAAATAGGAACCCGTCACATGATCATGAGAATGTTGGAAAGCTTATAACAGTTTCGGTGCCGTTGTAATTTTGAACGGTCACTAAGTGAGCTGTTGTAAGTCGAGGACTACCTGGATTTCTTCCCAAAAACCAAAAAGTTTGCCTTTAGCGGCAGCTGAAGAAAAATGGGGTACAGCAGGACAGTTTTATAAGGGAGCTTGTTTTCGGTGTGGACAAGTGCTGATTTTTAGGGTGACACTTGAGGGGTGTGGGAGCGTGTAGGTATGTGTCATCTATGATGTTTATTCATGTGAAAATGCAGTTCGCTGGGAGACCTAATTTAACTAACTTTGTCTTTATAGACCTTCTCCTTTGATATGTGGATTAGGCCGGAGTAACTTATTTGGGGTTTTGAGGAAGTTTGAGTAAAAGATTTTTTTCCACGGTTAATTTTTTTTTTTTAAAGGAAGAGGGAGACAGTATAAACTAAAGATTAAAATATATTTGGATATAAAACTTCTCGCAACTTCAATTCCCAGAATTCTTCAGCCAGCCACTTTAAGACTTGGGATTTCGGACTCCCAGAATTCGAATTCTGGGAATTCGAAATCCCAAGTCTTAAAGTTGTCAACTTTGACGACTCCTGGCTTAGGAAAAGGACTTTTGGGGTTCCTGAAACGGGTCTCGGGCTGCCTTAAATGCTGAGGTTCAGCGACCTGTTTTTTTCTAGAGCCCTCATCCTATAATGACTGGCTGTTGAGACAGGAAACCCACAACAATTAACCGAAATCTGACTGAGTTTTAAAAAACAAAGCTCACCCCCTCACACTTACATATCCCAAAGAGACAGGAAACCCACAAAACTTAAAACAGAAATATAACAATGTTTTAAAAAGAAACTTTTCTCTTTCTCACCTGCTCCACCCCCCCATCACCATTAGCACAATATAGTTCACAATTTACAATTGTCTGTTTAATGACCGTTCAAAGGTATAATGGCACCGAAAAAGGTGACCTGTGACCGGTCCTCGCACTTATGACCCTTGCAGTGAGGAAAATCCACACGCTTGGCAACCGCGTGTATTGATGACGGTTGCAGCGTCCTGAGTTCAAGTGTTCCTCATTCGTGACCTACTCAGATGGCCTCCGATAAGCCAAGTGAATGGGGGAAGCCAGATTCGCTTAAGGACGGCACGAGGCGCTCAACAACTGCAGTGATTTTTCTGCACGACCCTGGCTAAAAAGTTGAACACAATCGGGCGTGATTCGCTTTAACAACGGCCTTGCTTAGCGAGAGAAATTCAGATTCCGGTTGTGGCCATGCGCCGAGGACTACCTGAGGGATTGGGGGATCCCATTTCATGGAAAAGTTGGAGTGGTGCGGTGGGGCCTAGAGGTGGAGCTCTCGCCTCACAATCAGGAGGCTGTGAGTTCGATCCTAGGTAGAGGCAGATATTTCTCTCTCTGGGCACAATGAGAATATATATCTGCTGAACAATACTCCGCACTGGCGACAGGAAGGGCATCCGGCCAGTAAACACTCAGCTCCATTCAGTTACACAGACTCAATGGTGGGATTCATCCGGTTCGACTAGTTCAGGCGAACCGGTAGTTAAATTGCTGGCTGGTCCCTCCCCTCCCCTTCCAGGAGTCCCCATGCGCCCCATTTTGGCTCTCAGGTAAGTGTAGCGAAGCCTACTAGGCCCAAAACAGGGTGTAGGGGTGTGGCACCGCCCCCCTGCAGCCCCTTTTGGCTCCCAGGAGGCTGCAGGGAGGCCTACTAGGCCCAAAAAGGGGCATGGGGGATGTCGGTGCCCCCCCACCCCCCGCAGCCCATTTATGCTCCCAGGGGGGTGCAGGAGGTTGAGTGCTGCCTATCACACCCCCTGGCCACGCCCACCATGGCCACGCCCACCCAGCCGGTCATTAGGGCAGAGAACCGGTTGTTAAATTATTTGAATCCCACCACTGCCCAGACTCCACCCCGCAAGGGATTATGGGGTCGTTAAAAGAGGATGATGATTTCATGGGAAAGTTGGGGAGCTCCGTAATTCCGTTCTCAAATTCCAATGGGCCTCCCCAACCCCAATTCTGATGAGGAAACATCTGGCTGCTTACTTGCATCCCCTGGATCTCTCCCGCTGCCATGCTGCAAATTGGGTAGTGAGCCTCCGAATGCCAAGGGTGCCGTCGGTCCTGGCACAGCCTGCATAACGACAAGGAAAGCCGGTGATGCAAGGTTCAGAAGCAGGAACTCCAAAGGGAATCTTTCTTGGCCTGGAATTCTGTGCACACATGTCCTCTTGGGTGCCTTCCCCCTCCTATGTTTCTCTGCAACAACAGCCCAGTAAGGTAGGCTTGGCCAGAGAGAATGAGAGAGAGAGAGAGAGAGAGAGAGAGAGAGGCTGGCACAAATTTCTCTAGGGTTAGCTTCTATGCCTATGGGAGGATTAGAACCCAGATCTCTCTGTTCCTAGTCTAGCATCTTCTGTACTGTACTTAGAACTGAGATGTGGATAAAGATGGATGGATGGATGGATGGATGGATAGATAGATAGATAGATAGATAGATGATAAGATAGTTAGATAGAGATAGATAGATAGATAGATAGATAGATAGATAGATAGATAAGATATATATATATATAGAGAGAGAGAGAGAGATGGATGGATAGATGATAAGTTAGAGAGATTAGATAGATATAGATAGATATGGATAGATATGGATAGATATGGATAGAGAGATAGAGAGAGAGAGATAGAGAGATAAGATAGAGAGATTAGATAGATATGGATAGATAGATAGATAGATAGATAGATAGATACATGATAAGATAGATTAGATAGATATAGATAGATATGGATGGATGGATAGAGAGATGATAAGATAGAGAGATTAGATAGATATGGATAGATAGATAGATAGATAGATAGATAGATAGATAGATAGATAAAATAGAGAGATTAGATAGATAGAGATAGAGATAGATAGATAGATAGATAGATAGATAGATAGATATGGATAGATATGGATAGATAGATAGATAGATGAATGATAGATAGATAGATAAGATAGATATAGATAGATTTGGATGGATGGATGAATAGATAGATGATAAGATAGAGAGATTAGATAGATATAGATAGATAGATATGGATAGATAGATATAGATAGATAGATAGATATGGATAGATAGATATGGATAGATATGGATAGATATGGATGGATAGATAGATAGATAGATGAATGATAGATAGATAGATAAGATAGATATAGATAGATATGGATATATATATATATAGAGAGAGAGAGATCTCTTTATCTGAGAGAGAGAGAGAGAGATGATATACGGTAGGTAGATCATAGGCGAATGAATGAATGAGCATACATATACCAGTACAGAATAAAGAAGAACAGAATTGGGAGGGACCCTGGAGGTCTTCTAGTCCAACCTCTGTTCAGGCAGGAGACCTTATGTCAAACAATGCTGCAGCCTCCTCTCTTTTTTATTCTCGAAGCCTCTGGACCAAGCCCACGTGGTATATTTTCGCTTTCCGAAGACCTTTGTTTGTCTCTCACACCTAAAATCAGGCACAGGGACCGAGACCAGCAGGCATCAAAGGAAATGGGCATTTAACTAACGAGTGTTCTAGTCCTCATGAACACCCAGAGACTGTAATAGTAGAAGAACTGCACTCACGGGCTCATCACACAACACCTGTTCATCATTCTGGGAAGGCAGCTTGCTCTCATCTTTCCTAAATAACATAAAAGAGGCAAAATTAATCCCTGGAGAGGTTAATCGCTTAGTGTATATTGAGTGAATTTTGTTATCGTGGTCCAAAAAAGTAACACTGGAATATCCATTCAATTCAAGTGGATACCATGACTCCACATTCACGTCCCAAAACAGTTTCCCCCTATTTTGCCATTTTCCAGCTATCTTGACTTTTGCTAAAGCTTATGGGAAGTGAAAGCTTCCGATCCTTGGATTTCCTTGTGGTCTCCTATTCAAAGATTAATCAACCAAGGCCAGCTCGGTTGAGCTTCCAAGCCTAATACAACCAGCCAGATGTTTCCCTTTGCTGAGAGTAACCAACAAATCAACTTAATCATGTGGACTCTCCATTTTATAGATCTTAGAAAATCCTAATATCGTCGTGCCCAAATGAGCCATCAAGTTGCTTTGGACAACGCAAGGTTTTAATGTGTTTGTCTATCTGAAAACTATTGTGTGGAGCCTTTGCTGCCTTCCGGGCTTGATTGTTTTCTTGTGGACGTTTCATTACCCTATTAGGTAATCTCATCAGTGCTACCAGGGAGTGGGGTTTGCTCTCTCTTTATAATATAAGTGACTTTCCTTTCGGTGTTGGTAGGAATGGTGGTTGATGGTTCTTTGATTAGGCTGTTGTTTACTGTTTGATTGTTTGTCTGAGCTGGTAGTTCCTTGATTGTCCCACTAACACTGACAATTCTAGCACTGATGATATTACCTAGTCAGGTCATGAAATGTCTGCAAGAAAATAACCAATCTCAAAGAGCAACAAGGACCTCACAGACGACTTCCTCCTCCTCCTCCTTTTTTGCCAACTCCATTCCCTTTTAGCACTGATGATGTTACCTAGTTTGGTAGTGAAACATCTGCAAGAAAACAATCAAGCTCAGAGAGCACCAAGGATCCCACAGTCCTCCTCCTCCTTCCTGAAACCCCTTCTAGCACTGATGATGTTACGTAGTTTGGTAACGAAAGCTCTGCAAGAAAACCACCAAGCTCGGAGAGTACCAAAGACCCCACAGGCCTCCTCCCTCTCCTCTTCCTCTCTGCAAACCCGCTTCCTTGTAGCACTGCCGATGTTACCTAGTTGGGTCATAAATCATCTAGAAGAAAACTGTTGTGGCCTGTCGGCTGACCGACCCCTCCACAAGCCAAATCAGAGGAGGAGGAGGCGAGGGAATCAGGATCAGCATCAAGGCAACCTGAGAGCTCCGAGGGGAAAGGGGGAATGAAGCTGTGTGTGAGAGAGAGAGAGAGACAGAGGCGGAGGCTGGATGCTCCAGCCCTCAGATGGAGCGTCAACAGGTCTGGAGGTGGCTGATGCGGAAGAGGAGGAACAGCTGGGTTCAGTGCCTTACGCACGGATGCACAGAAGGCAGAGGAGAGGAGAGCAGTGGAAATCTATGGGCCGGTCCTTGGGACCGAAGAGCCACTGCTGCTAGCGAAGCCTCACCCTAGCTCTGGGGATAAAAGGGGGGACGGGGGGACGGAGATGACATAGGTGTGGCAGACAACGATTCATCTCCCTGCCGGATGGACTTGTTGGCCTGCGGTGAGCGAGAACCTTTGGCACTCCTGCTGGCACTCCTAATAAAGGAATCATTGATTTAACTACGGAGAGTTTGTCATGTTTGGGGGAGCTGGGTCGGAACAAAAACCACCAGTCTCAGAGAGCCCCAAGGACCCCACAGTTCAACCCAGAGCTACAAATATTTTCCGGAAAACTTCGAAAGTCCCCAGATGCCCTCCGAAGGATGGAAAGACCAAGAAACGCTCAATTCTATTCATCGGAGGGTATTGCTTCATCTGTCAACATCTCCAGAACATCCCTTGGAGGACTAAACAAGGCAGGGGCTGAAGATGAGGCTGGACCAGGGGTGGGCTTCAAAAAATTAGCAACGGGTTCTCTGCCCGGTGGCTGGGTGGGCGTGGCCATGGTGGGTGTGGCATAGTCAGCCTCCTGCACCATGGCGGGAAGAGGGCATTTTTGTCCTCCCCGGGCTCCGGGGGATTTTTTTGAGCCTCCGGGAGGGCAAAAACAGCTTCCCCAGGCTCTGGAGGCCCTCTGGAGATCAGAAATGGGCCCATTTCTGGCCTTCCCAAACTTCTAGTAGGCCCGTTTTTCACCCTCCCTGAACCTCCGTGTGCACCCTGCACTTCCTGCATCCAAAACGTGCTGCGTGGGGACTCCTGGGAAGGGTGGGCGGGGCCAGCCAGGAGTGGGATTTGGGGGTCTCCAAACTGCACAGAATCTTAGCTAGAGGTTCTCCCGAACTCCTGCGAACCCCCAGCAGCCCCATCCCTGGGCTGGACGAGGGGAAGATGGTCAGGGTCAGGTCTGATACATCTGTTCATTTTTTAAGTAGGTGTGCTCAGATGCTGAGCTCCTTTAGGGGGGACCCTGGCCAAAAAATTTCTCAATGTTTACCTTTTGCAGGCTGCACAGAGAGCCACAAAACAGGCGGAGAGCAGGGACACCCCGGCAATGAAGAAGGGGAACCCTCCCACCGGTCCTTCCTCGAAGACGGACGCCATAAGACGGAGGCCGAAAAGCTGCTTGGCACAGGAAGCTGTAAGCAAAGAGAGAGAGAGAGAGAAATCAGCCACTGAAACACAGGTAGTCCTCGACGTACGGCCACATCGGAGCCCCACATTTTTGCCGCTAAGCGAGACGTTGGTTAAGTGAATTTCACCTCATTTCACGACCTTTCTCATCATAGGGAAGCACTGCAGTTGTTCAGTTAGCAACCCTGTTGTTAGGTGAATCTGGGCTCCCCGTTGAATTTTGCTCGTCAGGTGGTCGCGAAAGAGAAACACGTGACCCCAGGGCACTGACAACCGTCATAAATACGAGTCAGCTGCCGTGCGCATGAGTTTTGGTCATGGGATTGCTACAAAGGTGTGAAAAAATGGTCCTTTTTGTTGTTGTAACTTTGAAACGGTCACTAAGTGAATAATTGTAAGTTGAGGACTACCTGTACCAAGCGCCCGAATTGCTTTTTTGGGTTGCCAAGCGCCCAAATAACTTTTTTCAGAAATCAATCTTGGGACCGTAAATAATTGTCCCTTATATGCCAAATTAGAATGTATGGATTCTAATAAAATAAGCATCTTAAACAACGTTTAACCAACATAGCTGATGGAACCACCATCCATCTTCCAGAACATCCCTACACCTTGATCAGTTGGTTAGTCTTCGCCATCTCACATCATCTTCTCTCCTGCCCTACATCTAAGCAAGCCCATTCTCAACATCTGTCTCCTCTCTGGAGCTACATCTGAGCTCCAGGTTCCACAGAACAACAGAGCTGGAAAGGACCTTGGAGGTCTTCTAGTCCAACCCTCTGCTCAAGCAGGAGACCCTGTACCATGTCAGACAAATGATTGTCCAGTCTCTTCTTAAAAAGTTCCAGTGTTGGAGCACCCACAACTTTTGGAGGCAAGTTTTTTCACTGGTTAATTGTTCTCACTGTCAGGAAATTTCTTCTTGCTTCTCTCCTTGATGAGTTTCCACCCATTGCTTCTTGTCTTGCCCTCAGGTGCTTTGGAGAATAGCTTGACTCCCTCTTCTTTGGGGCAGCCCCTGAGATATTGGAAGACTGCTATCATGTCTCCCCTCGTCCTTCTTTTCATTAAACTAGACATACCCAGTTCCTGCAACCGTTCTTCATCTGTTTTAACCTCCAGTCCCCTCATCATCTTTGTTGCTCTTCTCTGCACTCTTTCTAGAGTCTTGACTCTATATTGTGGTGACCAGAACTGGGTGCGGTATCCCAAGTGTGGCCTTACCAAGGCATTATAAGGTGGTACTAACACTTCACGTGATCTTGATTCTATCCCTCTATTAATGCAGCCTAGGATTGCATTGGCTTTTTTGACTGCTGCAGCACAACACGGGCTCCTATTTTAAGCGATTGTCCACTAGGACTCCCAAGATCACAAACCCAACCACGTTGGCCTAGAAACAAAAGAGAAGAGGACCCACAGTGAAGGTGTAGTGTTCAAAGAGGCAACTTACTTCACTCGTTCAGGAACAGTAGGAAGCCCAAGGTCATGCTTACGATCTTTCCCACTGAGCCATGCCTGTTTCTCATGGGTCTTCTCGCCGGTTGGATCCTCACGTAGGCGTCCTTCAAGCCAGAACCCCCAACTCCTGCTTGGATGCCCTTTTCTGCTGCTGGAGGCAGCTCTCTCACACAGCCGTTTTCACCAGGAGGTGTGGAGAAAACCAGCCAAACAGAACCCAGTCAAAGATAATGCTTTGGTTTCCTGCCCACGCGCTCCAATGACAAAGCGACTGTTTGAAACCAAACAATTGAAAAGCAGGCAGCTCTGGCAGGTAGGTGGGGAGCGAATCGGCTACAGGTAGTCCTCGACTTACGACCACAGTTGAGGTCGGCATTTCTGTTGCTAAGTGAAACATTGGGGGAGTAGAGTTTTGGCCCATTTGAGGGCTTTCCTTGCCAGGGTTGTGAAGTGACTCCATGCAGCTGGTTAAGTTAGTCCCACGGTTGTTAAGTGAATCTGGTTTCCCCCATTGACATGGCTCGTCAGAAGGTCGCAAAAGGGGATCACGTAACCTTGGGACATAGCAACAACGATCATAATAATTTTACAAAGTTAGAAGGGACCCTCCAGGTCTTCTAGTCCAACCCCTTGCTTAGGCAGGAAACCCTACACCACTTCAGACAAATGATTATCCAACATCTTCTTAAAAACTTCCAGTGTTGGAGCTTTCACAACTTCTGGAGGCAAGTTGTTCCACTGGTTAATTGTTCTCACTGTCAGGAAATTTCTCCTTAGTTCTAAGTTCTTCTCTCCTTCATTAGTTTCCACCCATTGATTCTCGTCCTGCCCTCAGGTGTTTTGGAGAATAGCTTGTCTTCCTCTTCTTTGGGGCAGCCCCTGAGATATTGGAACACTGCCCCCATGTCTCCCCTAGTCCTTTTCATCAAACTAGACAAACCCAGTTCCTGCAACCGTTCTTCATGTTTTATCCTCCAGTCCCCTAATCCTCTTGGTTGCTCTTCTCTGCACTCTTTCTAGAATCTCCACATCTTTTTTACATCGTGGCAACCAAAACCGAATGCAGGATTCCAAGTGTGGCCTTACCAAGGCCTTATAAAGTGGTATTAACACTTCACACGATCTTGATTCTATCCCTCTGTTAATGCAGACTAGAACTGTGTTGGCTTTTCTGGCAGCTGCTGCACACGGCTGGCTCATATTTAAGCAATTGTCCACTAGGACTCCAAGATCCCTCACACAGTTACTACTATTGAGCAAGGTACCACATATACTGTACCTGTGCATTTTGTTTTTCTTGCCTAAAAGTAAGTACTCATAAGTACGAACCAGTCACCAAGTGTCTGAATTCGGATCGTGTGTCCACGGGGATGCTGCAACGGTCCTAAATGTGGAAAACGGTGATAATTCACTTTTTTCAGTGCCGTTGTAACTTTGGTCACTAAACGAACAGTCGTAAGTGGAGGACTAGCTGTGTTCCCAGCTATTTCCCTCAGCATCTGATCGTTGATGGGTCTTTGTACTTTCTATATTGCCAATGTATAGATAATAAAAGGAGGAAAATGGAAAGGTTCGTGGGTGGGCATTATTAGAGCTAAAATGAGAAACTTCCCAATTTGGGGAATTAAAACAGCGAAGAAAAACTGCATTTTACAAGAGGACAAGCCGTCTTTTAGCAGTTTGCGATGGAGTCTGAATTTGCAAAAAAACGCTTACAAAGATGAAAGGGGAGGGAAGAGAAACCATAGCGAGCTCATTTTTTTTCACTTCGGGGGATGCGCGAGAAAATGTGCACAGGAAACGGCAGCGATAAAACGGAGTTATTGTGGTCCCACGACTTCACCGCTGCTCTTGGTGTGCACGCCGGGAACAGGCTGCGGATTATCTCGCTGAGGTCTAGCGGCTTGTTTGCTTGCCATCATTGCCCCTGGCTGAGTCTAAGGGAAAAACAACAGTTGTTTTCTCAAAGTTTTTGCTTTTTCAAAAGGCAACCGGACTTTGTTTTGCTAGAAGACATTTCGCTCCTCCTCCAAGAAGCTTCTTCCGTTCTGATTGAATGGGGGAGGATGGAAGGAGTTACTGTATATTCTTTACAGTCATCTGCTCATTAGTCCTCTCTCTGAGAGTCCTTGAGGCCACTTGGTTTCTCTGTGCCCTCGATCACCTGAATAGTGATGATCTTGCAACTGCTGAATGGACTGTGTCGTAGACAGGGGAGAGGTGGTGTCCTATTCCCCCATCCCTTTTCAAATAATCAGTGGAACCACTTGCCTCCAGAAGTTCTGAATTCTCTTAACACTGGAAGTTTTTAAGACGAAATTTGAATAATCATTTGCCTGAAATGGTATAGGGTTTCCTGCCTGAGCAGGGGGTTGGACTAGAAGACCTCCAAGGTCCCTTCCAACTCTGTTATTCTATTCTGTTCCGTTCTGTTCTATTTTCTGTTCTATGTTCTATTCCATTCCATTCCATTTTTTCTATCCTGTTCTGTTCTGTCTGTTGAGAGAGGGCTGTCAAATCTTAATGCAGATGGCCTCTTTGACCCCATTCTGGACAGAGAAGACCACTGATTTGAATGGGTTCTAATCCAGCCTTAGGCATGAAAGCCATCTGGCTGCCTTTGGGCCAATCACCAGGAGACGGTGAGTTCTAGTCCCGCCCCTTAGGCACAAAAGCTTTCTGGGAGATTTTTGGCCAATCACCAGGAGACGGCAAGTTCAAGTCCCGCCCCTTAGGCACAAAAGCCGTCTGGGAGACTTTGAGCCAATCACCAGGAGACAGCGAGTTCTAGTCCTGCCCCTTAGGCACAAAAGCTTTCTGGGAGACTTTGAGCCAATCACCAGGAGACGGTGAGTTCTAGTCCCGCCCCTTAGGCACAAAAGCCATCTGGGAGACTTTGAGCCAATCACCAGGAGACGGCGAGTTCTAGTCCCGCCCCTTAGGCACAAAAGCTGTCTGGGAGACTTTGGGCCAATCACTAGGAGACGGCGAGTTCTAGTCCCGCCTTAGGCATGAAAGCCGTCTGGCTGCCTTTGAGCCAATCACCAGGAGACGGCGAGTTCTAGTCCCGCCTTAGACATGAAAGGCAGCCGGGTGATTTTGGGCCAATCATCAGGAGACGGTGAATTCTAGTCCCGCCTTAGCTGGCTGGGTATCTTTGGGTCAATCACCAGGAGACAGTGAGTTCTAGTTCCACCTTAGGCATGAAAGCCGGCTGGGTGAGTTTGGCTCAATCACTAGGAGACAATGAATTCTAGTCCCGCCTTATGCAGAAAAGCCGTCTGGGAGACTTTGGGCCAATCACCAGGAGACGGTGAGTT
>WNWU01000033.1:1495551-1508864 GCA_012654045.1 Ptyas mucosa | reverse complement strand
CATCTTAAAGGATGTTGGCTGGGGAATTCTGGGAGTTGAAGTCCACCCGTCTTAAAAGTTGCTAAGGTTGAGAAACACAATGTTACCCAATTGTAAGTCAAGGACTGCCTGCACGGTGGCCAAAGGGAGATTTGGAGGGTACAAGCAGACGATTAGGGGTAAAATAAATGCAGCAACTACAGGGCAGCGGGAAAGTCAGAAAAGCAGAGATGGAGCCTCATTATCTTTTACCTTTAGCGTACGCAGAGCTATCCAGTTCATCTCCTTCGGACTCAGAGGAGGAGGAAGAGGTCTCCTCACTACGGAGTGGAGGGATTATGCCATCCCCTTCCACCACCGCTTCCTTCAGGAGCAGCGAGTCAAACTTCACAGTGTAATAACCGCTGTCAATGTCTGAGAAAGGAGATTATTCATGTTATTTACATCCCACCTTAATTATTTCTATCAATAACTCAGGGTGGTGTATACACAGGTAGTCCTCAAATTACAACAGAATTGAATAGAATAAAATAGCATGTAGAATAGAATAGAATAGAATGGAATGGAATGGAATGGAATGGAATGGAATAAAATGGAATGGAATGGAATGGAATGCAGAATACCTGGATTTGAACAGGACAGGATAGAATAGAATATATGGAATAGAATAGAAAATATAAAATAGAATATATAGAATAGAATAGAGAATAGAATTATTGTCACTTTGAATGTACACTAATTGGCATACATTAAAAATGAAATTTCTTTGCATACAGCTCTTAAAGGGTCACCACCTCCAATTTTATAATACATAAACATGACAAGATAAATAAAAACAAAATTATGTAGATACCCACATACATGTTTACTTGGTGATCGTTCGACGTTAAAGTGGCCCTGAAAAAAGTGACGTAGGACCATTTTTCACTTTTTCACATATGACTACTGCAGCATCCCCATATTCACACAATTTACATTCGGATGCTTGACTCATATTTATGACGGATGCAGGATTCAGGAGTCACGTGATTCCCTTTTGCGACCTTCCGACCAAATCGACGGGGGAAACCAGTTTCACTTAACAGCCACGTGACCAATTTAACAACCGCAGCGGTTCACTTAACAACTGGGGCAAGAAAAGTCGGAAAATGGGGTAAAACTCACTTAACAAAATTTCTCTCTTAGCAACATCGATTTTGGGCTCAATTGTGGTGGTACGTTAAGGATTACCTGTACAGTTACTCAGCTGCTTGGAAACTCATCGAATTTGGTACTCAATACAATTTGATGCAAAAATTTTGTCCCGGTACTCATTATTTGTTTGGTACTCAATGCATATTTAGAACTTGTCAGTGTTTGGCTGCCTTGTGACTCACTATATTATTCCTTAGGGGGAAAATGTGTTTGGTACTCATTGTTTTTGTTACTCATCGCACCGTTGGGAACCAATAAACAATGAGTACCGAGGTACCACTATACCTAATACTTCCTCCTCCTCCTATTTTCCCTGCAACAACGATCCTGTAAGGTGTATTGAGCTGAGAGTGAGTGACTGGCCCAAAGTCACCCAGCTGGCTTTTGGGCCTAAGGCAGGACTAGAACTCAAACTCTCCAGGTGATTGGCTGGCTGGGGAATTCTGGGATCTTAAAAGTCTTAAAAGCTGCAGAGTTTGAGAAACACCAAGTTAAAAGGATGGTTAAAAAAATGGGCTGCCTCAGGTCTCCGAAAGCTTCTACATCAGTGAGCCAAGGAAACGTTTAAAAAATGAGCAAATCTGGAATACGGCAGCAAAGCTAGAGGGGGAAAAAAGTGATCTCTGGATTTTCTTAAAAGAGCAAATAATCCACCAAATCTGGATGCAATTAAGGGGCGCACAATTCTAGGCCAGAGTTCTACCTGTCCCAGGTGTAGCTGCCAGCATCCTAGACTGTTCTGACCCAGCCTTAGCAGAAGGAAGAAACAGACTCCTTGTCACGAAAACCCCTCCTTATTCATCTCCTGTGAATTAATGGCATTCACACACCGAAAAGTCCAGGCAAGAGTCCTTCAAGGAGTTAACTGCAGTAACAGACCTTATCAGTTCCTTGAGATAATTGCCAGGCTGGGAGCTTCCAGCCACAAAGCTGCAAATTAAGTTCTGGCAAGCAGTCTCTGAGGCACGAAACACGATGAGCCAAATCTTCAGAAATACGAACGGTTGTCTCCTACGACCACCACTCCCCTTTCCTTCTATTTATTCCCCAACCAGGGAGGAGCCATTCAGCATCCACGTGTGTCTTGCTTCCCGAGTCAACTCCTTGTCCTCTGTTGCTCACCTCTCCTAAGGTGAGCTCTGCGCATACGTGCATCTGGAACAGGCCCCAGCTGTTCTTCTCCCCACTCGTATCAGCCTCCAAAGGCAGCTGCCTCTCCAGTGGCTGGGAAATATTGGATGGCCCTGGCTCTATCTCTGTGTCCGACACAGAGTATCCATCAGAGCCTTCCCCAGACTCCAGAGCTGGCCCAAGTTCCTCCCCAACCTCCTCATCGTCTGAGTCTGCCGCCAGTTCAGCTGGCAGGCCACAACATAGACTCTTCATACAATGGAACCCATGGGGTGTGCCGAAATCGACCTCACCTGTGATTTTAGCAGCGTACCAGATCCCATCCTGGTGTCTCGCCAGGCAGGCTGACCCCACAGCTAGACAACTGAGGTCCGGCTCTTCGAAGGGATGCAGTTCCTCAATGGATACCACCTGCCCGTGGGAAAACCTGCCATGAAGACCACGAACGGAGAGCCCATTGTAAGTGCCTGGGTTTCAAAACAGTGTAGCTTTATACAGGAAGTCCTCAACCTACAACCAGACTCTGCAGCAACCATTGCAGCTTACGACGGACTTCCCCGGCGGCACACATGACCCAGATTTGAAGACCTGATGGATGTCCATTCCGCGCTTCCTTGGATAATTGGGCTGCACTTACGGCCATTGGCAGCATCCCGCACATGATCAAAATTCGGATGCTTGGAAATTTGACTCGTAATAATGACGGTCGTAGCTGTCCCAAGTCATATAGCCACCTTTTGCGACTTTCTGACAAGCAAAATCAATGGGGGAAACCAGACTCACTTAACAAGTCAGTCGGGTAACTGACTTAATAACTGCAGTGATTCATTTAACGATTGTGGCAAGAAAGGATGTAAAATGGAGCAAAATTCACTTAGCAACCCTTTTTTGCTTGGCAAAAAAAATGTTTGGGGTCCACTATGGTCATAAATTGAGAACTATCTATACAGAGATTCCCCAAGCAGGAAAAGAGCAATCTTATCAGGTAGATTCTGCTCACAGGATGTGTCCTGCATAATGAAAGAAGTGCTTTTTGGACATATCAGTATATCCCAACCAACCTACCAGTCGATCTACTTACCGACAATTCTCCTTAAATCGACATTTGTCATCCAGGAAAAAGGGACATGGCTTCAAAGACTTGTGAGTTGGGTAGAGGTAGAGCACCCTAACTCCGGGCCCTCCATCTTCCAAACACTCACTACCTACAATCATAGCATTGTGATACTCCAGCGTTCCCCAGGAACTGTAGTAAGGAGCTTTCACTTTCATCCCGCTGGCTATTTCTTCTTCTTCTTCCTCCTCCTCCTCCTCTTCTTCCACTTCATCACCCGTCCCATCTCTGTCCTCTTGAGTCCTTAATGGACCATCCTCTTCCCCTATTTGTTCAATGGCTTCCTTAAAAGCAGCATATTCGTCGTCAGCGTTCAGGAGGCCAGCTTCTCCACCGCTCTGTTGAGGATGGGTGGAGGAAGGCGTGGAGAGCGCCTCGGAGTTCAAAACTGAACAAAGTTTGCTTTTTTTCACAGACAGGAGGCTGGCTTCAGTCAGTTCTATCAGCTGCCTTAAATCGGCCTGCAGCTGGATTAGATCGGCCTGTTGCGTTGGGTCCAGCCCAGCTCCCAAAGCCAAGTCCACCTGCTGCAGCTGGGCGCTGTAAGTCTGAATGGCTGTTTCCAAGCTCTCCTCGTCCATGGCTGCGCTCCTTTTCTTTTCAGAATTCAGCGCATTTCCAGCTTAACGGGCAACAGAGAAATACGATATTCATCCAACAATAAGGGCCGCACACTTTAGTTCATGGCTGCGTCTGTTTTTTACTCATCTCACTGCAAGAAACGCAGATAACTGTCAGTAGGTTTATACTACTTTTCAGGAAAAGCTTTCGCAATTCTGTACAATGGCACCTGAGACATTGAGCAGGTTACAAAGCAGTATTACAGGTAGTCCTCGACTTACGATCACAGTTAAGCTCAACATTTCTGTTGCAGAGCAGGGCGGTTGCTAAATGAGTTGCCCGCATTTTACCTCTTTTGCCACATTGATTAAACAAATCCTGTGGTTGTTTAAGCAAATCTGGCTTCCCCCCATTGGTTTTGCTCGTCAGAAGCCAGACGGGAAGGTTACAAAGGGGGGTGGGGGTGTCGTGTGACCCCAGGACGGTACAACTGTCATGAATACATGCCAGTTGCCAAGCGCCCACGTGATCATGGGGATGCTGCAATGGTCATAAGTGTGAAAACTGTTCATAAGTCATTTTTTTTTCAGTGCTGTTGTAACTCCGAACGGCCACTAAACAAATGATTGTAAGCCGAGGACTATCTGTATTGGGAAATTATGCCGATAGCATCTAAAAAGCACCAAGGTATTTATTCTATCTTCTAGAGAGGCAGAAAATTTGCAGTAAAATGTATCTCCGTGTTATGATTCTGGAAACGAGTGCCTTTTCAGGAAAAATAGATCAAAATTTCAAAGGAAAAAAACCCAAGTCAGAAAACCAATTTTTTGTCAGGAATCCAGGTTAGAAAATCCACACGCTGCAGGTAAAAACTGCAACCAAGTTATAGTTCCCACCCACCCCCCCGCCCCTCTTCTGCTGCTACCGGTGTTGCCTTTTACGAACAAGCCAATGAAATAATTCCTAACACGAAGGGATTAAAATTTCCTGCGGTTGATATTTCTTAATCAATTAATTTATCCAGTTTGATATTTAATGGCACAGCAGCAAAGGCAGGAAAGAAAAGGTGGCAACTCCAGCTAGTCTCCGGGCAGAGAAAAGAAATATGATCTTTTGTTTTCTTTTATTCTTCGGGGCTGGCAGCTTCTGCCTTATGAGCCAGGCAGAAATTCAACAGGAAAAGCCCCAGCAAAAAAAAAAAAAGGGGGGGGGAGGATTTGCAAGCAGATAGGAAGAGGCCTCGTTCCAGGCCAAACTTTTCTTTCGTTTGCAGTTAATTCAGACGAAAAAGGAGCCCACCCAAGACAATGGACGCATCTCCCATCATCCACAGCCTTATGGGTCCCCTAGGAGGGAGGACGATTAGCCTTGTAGTCCTGGGCTTCTGGGCGGGGTCCGACTGGAGACCAGCGAAAGCTCCCGCGCGCCCACCCAAGCGAGGGGAAAGCGATTCACCAGCACGACCTCCCCGCCCCAACGACGGACGGCTTTTCCCTCTTTCAGTATCCAACGACCGCCATGACGGTTCTCGCAATCCGCCTCCGCTTCCGGTCTCCTATAGAGGCTTTCATGACCATAGAGAGAAGCCGACCGGAAACGGCTCCTCTTCCTTCTTCTTTCCTTCCCTGTCTATGGTTCGTGCCCGGCGAACCCGACCGGAAATGCCTCCGCCTACCTCTTCTTTCCTTCCCTGTTTATGATTCGTGCCCGGCGAATCCGACCGGAAATGGTTCCTTCTCCCTCTTGTTTTCCTTCTCTGTCTATGGTTCGTACCCGGCGAATCCGACCGGAAGCGGCTCCGCCTCCCTCTCCTTTCCTTCCTTGTCTATGGTTCGTGGCCGGCGATCCGAGAGAGGGCGCGGCGTGGAGGCGCACAGGCTCATGGGGATCGTGGTCTTTTACAGGCAGCGGGACGCCGTCGGCGGGCGGGGATGGGACTCCATTTCCCAGGGTGCCTCGCTACGACCGGGGCAGACCGAGGAAGAAGCCCATAAGGAAGGCGAGAAGGAGCCGTTAAGCGAATTCGCCCCCCTTTGTAAAGTGGCCGGTAAGTCTCCTCCGGCGCCGCCCGTCTGCCTCGGGGACAGCGAAGGCCAAAACCCCAGCGGGGAAGGCGGGACTGCAATCCCCATCTCCGCAAGTGGGGAAAGGCATTGGGGTGGGCGGAAACCAGAAGCGCCTTCGGGGGGGGGGGGGGGGGGGCAAAAGAAATCACTCTGTGCATGCTCAGGGGCCCTCTTGACACTTCCCAGAAGACGTTGAAAGGCCAATACATTTGCATGAATAATAAAGCAAATAGCAGGAAATTCCTTGCTGGGATGATATTATTGTTATTATTATTATTATTATTATTATTATTATTATTATTGTTATTATTATTGTTATTATTGTTGTTGTTATTATTTGGTTCCTATTCTTTATTTTTTATTTTTTTTATATTAAATTTATAGACCGCCCTTCTCCCTGAGGACTCAGGGCGGTGTACAGCCGGAATTAAAAAACATATAATATAAACAATAAGAACAATTAAAAATAGAATAATAAATTTCGGCTCAAATTAAAAATACCAATCCCCATAAAATTTAAAATGTAAAATATAAAATTCTGCAGGTAGTCCTCGACTTACGACCACAATTGAGCCCGGGGGGGGCGTTCTGTTGCTAAGTGAGACATTGGTTAAGCGAGTTTTGCCCCCATTTTACAACCTTTCTTGCCCCAGTGGTTAAATGAATCGCTGCAGTTGTTAAGTTAGTAATGCGGTTGTTAAGCGAATCTCGCTTCCCCGTCGACTTTGCTGATCAGAAGGTTGCAAAAAGGGGATGAAACGATCCCAGGCTGCTCCGGCAATTGAAAAAGGATAAGCCATCTATTGTACATACTTCGATGTGTACAGAACTCTGGTTGTAATATACACACAACGTCTCCCTCGAGTTGCGTGGCACACTTAGTGGAAGGGTCCATGTAGTTTTCCTTGAAAGCAATGTGGAATTTTTCTAGTGTGAAAAAGGTAGACGTCTTAAGGGCGAGGTTACAGGTCGTCCTTGATTTATGACCGCGGTTGGGACCAGAATTTCCGTTGCACAAGGGAGGCAGTTGTTCAGTGAGATGCACCCAGTTTTACTACCTTTCCAAGTTAGGAGTTGTAAGTTATAATACCTGTACAACCATTTGTGCGTAGACCAAGTGGTTAAGGCACCAGAAAGGGGGAGACTTCCTAGTCCTACTATAGGAATGAAAGCTGCTAGATGACTTTGAGCCAATTCAATCAGGTGTCTGTGAGTTCTAGTTCTGCCTGAGACATGAAAGCCGGCTGGATGACTTTGGGCCAATCCCCAGGAGATTGAGTTCTGGTTCTGTCTTAGACTGTTGTGGCCTGTCAGTGGCCTGTGCAGCTAGTAGCTGATTCTGACAGCGAGGAGGCTGGTGTGGTGCTGCGCCAGTAGCCTGTGCAGCTGGCACTCAAGTCGGACAGTGAGGAGGCTGGATAAGATGTGGTGCCAAAGCCAGGGATTCAGCCAGGGCCTTCAGAACCTCCAGAAGCTCCTTTAAGTGAAGAGGAGGAGCCTCTTCTCGATGCACAGAAGCGCAGAGCTGCCAAAAGGCAGGAGCGGCTCCTCAGGAGGAGGTCTCTTCGAGAGTAAGGCTTGGGGCTAATTGGCCACTCCTTTAGTCTATTTAAGAAGGAATGCAGCTTGCAACAAGCTGCAGAGAACAACTTTAGTTCGCTCTCCTTCGTGTCTGCAAAATTGCTTCTGGGCTTTCTGCCAACTTATTATACCATGATTACCTTATCTTAGAATTCTGGTAGGCTGTTAAGACAGTTCATTAACAGCCTTTGAATGATAAAGACTAAGTTATTCGAGTAAAATAAGCTTTGTATAGAGTTTGCTGCGTTCTTTGGGGTCCATAGCTGGGGCAGAACATAGACATGAAAACCAGCAGGGTGTCTTTGGGCCAATCCCCAGGAGACTGTGAGTTCTAGTCCTGTCTTAGACATGAAAGCCAAATGGATGACTTTGTGTCAATCACCAGGAGTCTCTGAGTTCTAGTCCCACCTTAGGCATGAAAGACAGCTGCTGACTCTGAGCCAGTCACTCACTCTCTCAGCCCTACCTCACAGGGTCATTGTCAGTAAAATAGGAAGAAGGTGTGTGTTGGATATGTTTGCTGCCTTGAGTTAAATAATGAAGGTGGGATACAAATAAGTAAATAAATATAAAAGGAGCATAATGCTAGGCTCACATAGTTTCATCATTTTAGAAAATCTTGGGAAAATAACCATGGTATCAATTGGCGAACCTCAAACAAGTCTCCGTTTCTTTTCATTTACGAGGGAAATTCCTGCCTGGATTTGGACCAGGAAGCAGTATCAAACTGTTGGCCAACTCAGTGTTGTTGTCTTTGTTTACAGGAGCACAATGTACACACTGCTTTCCGGCCTTTACAAGTATATGTTCCGGCGAGATGAATACTGCATCTTAATCCTGGGATTGGACAATGCTGGAAAAACGGTGTGTATCTAGGCTTGTTCGTAGAAATGGGGAAAATCTTCACCCCCTCTCCGTGCTTCTATTGGTTTATTCCTAGTCACAAAGTAGAAACTTCCAACTCCTGGATGGGATAAATTTCACCCATCTCTACTTTCATTAGTGTGGTGTCACCTGCAGGTAAAGAGGCTGTCAACTCAGGGCCTCCTCAAATGAAAATTTTACAATAATAAAAAAAAAACCCTGTTTAAATTGCCAAGACTTCATGAGATTAACTGTGTGCAAAAACAGCATTTGCATTTCCTGTGTTGGATGAGGACAGCACATTTTTCTCCATCTGTCCTGACTGCTTTTTACAGAGGCACAATTGAGAGCGTTTTAACAAACTGCGTCCCTGTTCGGTTTGGTAGCAGCAGTGCCTCAGAGAGAAGGTCCATACAGAGAGTGGTGAGGACAGCGGATAGAAAGTCCATACAGAGAGTGGTGAGGACAGTGGAGATTACAGGAAGTTTGCTTCCCGTTATTCAGGATGCTGCTTATAAGCACTATGCACTTAGAGCTTGAAGCATTGTTAGAGACCCCATACACCCATTTTACGGTGTGTTTCTGCTGCTCCCCTCTGGGAGGAGGTTTCCAAGTATTTCTAGCAGGACTACCAGATTCTGTAACAGCTTTGTTCCCTAGGTCATCCGTCTGATAAATTCACAACAGTCCCTCAATAAATGGTTGTAAATCCATTATAGCAAAAAAAGATGCTGAACGTATAATTAAAAATAATGTCCTCAGAGAATCAATTAAATATCAAAAATATTCCAGACGGGCAGTCCTCTATGACTGTTCACTTAAAAATGGTTCGAATTAACAATGGCCTCCCCAAAAAATCAGTTACGGATTCAATTTAAACTTAAAACTGAATTGTGATCGCAGTTCAAGCACTGGGCAACCACCTCACAATTTCAGACAAGTGATCGCAATTTGTGACATTTCCCCCCCCCCCCACTTTGTAGTAAAAACTGCCACTGGTTTAGCGAGATTCACGTTTATGACCATGGTGGCTTGACTTATGACCGTCGTAATATTGGGTCCAGTCACATAAGGACTCAACTTACAACTGCAACGACTTAAATTCCGATCCCAATTGTGGTTGTAAGTCAAGGATACCTATAAGCAGAGATGGGCTTCACATAATTTAACAAACCGGTTCGCCTAGTGCAGAACTGAAAATGTGAGCGTGCCGCTTCAAACATACGGCGATTTCATGCGCACTGCTTCCAGCATACCTTCTCGGGAAGCCACAGTGAGTAGAGCGGGGGAGGCGCAGAAATCAGCTGGGCTGCGTGGGCAGGGTGAGCGAGCCAGATATATAGGACGGGATAGCACTGGGGCAGGGGGGCGGGCTCAGCCGGTGGTCGGAACTACCGGTACGGGCGAACCGGCAGCAGCCCATCTCTGCCTATAAGGGATCCACCACTCATTCTAAAACAAATTTGGGGAAAGCATCATTTTGTAAAATAATTTAGAAATTGTAAATATTTTATTTGGGGTCTTAATATTTTAAGTTTGGGATTTTAAATATTGGGGCCAATGTTTAATTCGGTTTATTTGGCTTCTAAATTTTGTATATATGTTTTTTATTTATGGCTGTTCACCGCCCTGAGTCCCCTCGGGGAGAAGGGCGGTATATAAATCTAATAAAATAAAATAAATAAATAAAAGCCAGTAGTTTTTCAAAATAAATGGTTAACAAATTGTTCTGAGACAGCAAGGTTCTTTTTGCTTAATCTCCAGATCCAGAATTTGCATTAATTTTTGTCTCGTTTCCACAGCAACCAGCGAATATAAACAACTCCTCTATGTTTTCCTCTATGTTTCCTTTCCTTTCTTTTCTTCCTCCAGACCTTTCTTGAACAGACGAAAACGAGATTCAACAAGACCTACAAAGGAATGAGCTTATCCAAAATCACAACCACGGTCGGCTTGAACAGTAAGTTGACCTCGATAGCTGAAGAGCGGGAGAGTACGAGTGGGTGACATTTGCCTTGGATTGGCGTTACCCAAAACGATGATGGTCACCCAACAGATGCCGAGGAGACCAAAAATTAACCCCATCAATTTGCATTCAGAGGAGGAATCTCTCAGCTTGGTTGTTTTCTTGTAGACGTTTCGTGACCCAACTAGATAACATCATCAGTTTCACTCTTTTCCAAGCATCTGAATTTTGATCACGTGACGACGGAGATGTCGCAACCGTCATAAGTGTGAACCCGTCGCCAAGCATCTGAATTTTGAATCATGCGACCATGGGGATGCTAACTCTGAAAAACGGTCATAAGTCCCTTTTCTCAGTGCCGTTGTAACTTTGAACGGTCACTAAACAAACTTTTTTTTTTTAATTTGATTTATATGCCGCCCTTCTCCGGAGACTCAGGGCGGCTTACAATGCGCTAAGCAATAGCTTTCATACTTTTGTATATTTATACAAAGTCAGTTTATTGCCCCCACAATCTGGGTCCTCAATTTACCTACCTTAGAAAGGATGGAAGGCTGAGTCAACCTTGAGCCTTGGTGAGATTCGAACCTGCAATAATTGCAGGCAGCTGGTGTTAATAACAGGGCTTTAGACCACTGTACTATCCAAGGCTCTGTTGTAAGTCAAGGATTATTATCTATCCAAAGCTCTTTGGCCTTTCTGTTGCAGGCTTCTGTTTTAGACTGAGTCAATCCCCAAAGAAGTTAAATTAGATGCAATGCAGAAAAATGCGCACACTTTGAATTGTCTCCTTGTGTCTCCTAGTTGGCACCATAGACATTGGCAAAGCTCGGCTGATGTTTTGGGACCTCGGAGGACAGGACGAGCTTCAGTCTCTTTGGGACAAGGTAGGATGGATAGAGACATGGGATAAATTTTATCATTGGTTAGAAAAGAAACATGAATAAGGACATAGAGATAAAATAGAGAATAGATGGGAGAAAACAATTAGAAAAATAGATACCCAGATGATGTCAGGTAAAAGGAGAAAGGGGAGGAGGGGTAAAAGGGAAAAAAGTGAGATATTATAAAAATGTACGCAAATGATGAAATAAACATAAATAATAATTGAATAAAAAATTGAAATGAGAATAAAGATAATTAGGAAATCGGGGCTGCTCGAATACCACTTTAGATTGAACTGAAAAGGGAAACAACAGGAGAGGGGAAGGAGTAGAGAGAGAGGAAGGGAGAAGAGGGGAGAGAAGAGGAGAAAGAAGAAAGGGAAAAGGAGAGGAAGAAGAGGGAAAGGAAAGAGGAGTAGAGGAGAAGGTTAGAACGGGGGAAGAAGAGAGGAGTGGGGGAAGAGAAGGGGAAGTAGGAAAGAGAAGGAGAGGAAGAACGAAGGAAGTAGGAGGAGAAACAGGAAGAAAAAGAAGGGGAGGAGGAGAAGAAAGGTTGGAGTAAAGGTAAAGGGTAAAAGAGCAGCCCCGAAAAAAAAGTAAAAATGAAAGTTAAAAGAAAAGATGAATGAAAAATGATGGAAATGACTGTACAGGTAAATGTGTTTATGAAAAATAAAAATAAAACTTTATAAAGAAAAGATACGACTACAGAATTACACGGTCCTTAAACAAATCAGTGGTGCATTACGGACGCAGTTTTGCTGAAACCGGACGTAAATACCTGTTTTGGGTTAAAAACATCATAAAACATTTTCATGTGACTGCTGGACACTGCAAAGGGTAGTAACTCTGATCCAGTTGCTGAGTTCAGTCACGTGACCACAGTGGGAGGGGCAGAACCATTAGAACTTTGAATCCAAATCCGTCAGAACTTCAGATCGTCACTAAACAACCGGTTGTAAGTCAAGGATAGAGTTTCCTTTGGGGCTGTTGGAATATTTACTTTTTCCAGTCTGTTAGCTAGCGTGATATTCTCCAGATATGTTGGCATAGCTTAGTTCGATATTAACTACATTAATAAGTCTAACTAAGTTATTAGTTAAATGTCTGAAGTGGTATAGGGTCTCCTGTTTGAGCAGCGGGTTGGACTAGAAGACCTCCAAGGTCCCTTCCAGCTCTGTTCTGATTAATTAATTTTACTGTTCCTTCTTTGATTCCTTCCCATATTTCAGTGGTTATTCCATATCGGTAATGTCTGGAGTGCTGATCTAACAATATTTTAGTATTAGAGGTTCTTGTAAGTAGGGAATATCTTCTAAGGCAGGGGCATCTAATCTTGGCAACTTTAAGACCTGTGGACTTCAACTCCCAGAATTCCTTGGGTAGCATGGGGAATTCTGGAAGTTGAAGTTCATAAGTCTTGAAGTTGTTAGGTTGGACACCCCTGTTCTAAGGTTTCTTGAATGTTGATCGCTCTACTGTTTCCTTGAATATTCTTTTCTCCTCTCCCCTGCCCTCCCCTCTCATCTCCTCCCCCTTCTCTCTCTCTCTCTCTCTCCCTCTCCCTCTCTCTCTCTCCCCCCCCTCTCGTCAGGGAATTCTGGGAGTAGAAGTCCACATACGACTTCAGTGGCCAATGTTGAGAAACAATGCTGTGGAGAAAAATCCCCTTCCCTCACCTCTCTCCTCCTCTCTCCCCCTTCTCCTCTCCTCTCATCCCCTCCCCTCCTCATTTCTCTGTGTCTCTCTCTTTCTCTCTCTCTCTCACCCCCCCCCTTCTCGCTAGTTGGGGAATTCTGGGAGTTGAAGTCCACATGACTTCAGTGGCCGATGTTGAGAAACAATGCTGTGGAGAAAAATCTGAGAAATGAATAATTCTCTACTTCTCTTCTCTTCTCTTTTCTCTTCTCTTCTCTTCTCTTCTCTTCTCTTCTCTTCTCTTCTCTTCTCTTCTCTTCTCTTCTCTTCTCTTC
>WNWU01000033.1:1440544-1451928 GCA_012654045.1 Ptyas mucosa | reverse complement strand
TCTATTCTATTCTATTCTATTCTATTCTATTCTATTCTATTCTATTCCATTCCATTCCATTCCATTCCATTCCATTCCATTCCAGTCCAGTCCAGTCCAGTCCAGTCCAGTCCAGTCCAGTCCAGTCGTGGTGGAGTCAGTAAAAAGGTTACAATAAATCAGGGCTTAAGATAAGAGTAGAGGATATATTTTTTCCTGAGTCAGGAACAAGCCCAAATTATTTTATGACTCTGAAAGAAAATTGTGGTTCACATGTGGTATTATGGAGGCCGAGGAGTTTTTGACACCTATCAGCAAATTTACTGCTGTGTGTTGAAATATGATAGCACGATCTTAAGACCGAGAAAAACGACATAGCAAAAAATGGCTTTGGCAGATTGAGGCAGTTTTTGTAAGGGGGTTACCCACTTCTGGATCATTTCATTCATTCATTTCTTCATTCAATCATTCAATCAATTTATAGAGCCATCTGTCTCAAACCAGTGACTCTGGGCTTGCTACGAACAATTGAATGGAACTGAATATTTTATTCGGCCAAGTGGGATTTAGGAACAGAATAGAACAGAATAATAGAATCGGAAGAGACCTTGGAGGTCTTCTAGTCCAACCCCTGCAAAAGCAGGAAACTATCCCATTTCAGACAAATGGCTGTCCAATCTCTATTTAAAAACCTCCAGTGATGGAGTACCCAATCCTTCCAGAGGCAAGTCGTTCCACTGATTAATTATCCTATCAGGAGATTTCTCCTTATTTCTAAGTTGGATCTCTCCTTGATTAGTTTCCACCCATTGCTCCTTATTCTGCTTTCTGGTGCTTTGGAGAATAGTTTGACAGCCCCTCTTCTCCGTGGCAAGTCCTTCAAATATTGGAAGACTGCTATCATGCCCTAGTCCTCCTTTTCATCAAACTAGACAAACCCAGTTCCTGCAACTGTTCTTCATTTGTTTTAGTGTCCTAATCGTTTTTGTTGCTCTTCTCTGCACTCTTTCTAGAGCCTTACATCTTTTTTATAATAGGGTGACCAAAACTGGATGCAGTATTCTAAGTGTGGTCTTCAGAATACTGAAAATAAACTAAAATAGAATTTGTCCCCAGTACTGAAACACTCAGTGTACATGCAAAGCAACAGATAATAATAACAACAACAACAGTGGAACTGCAAAAAATTGCGCTACTTGGAACATCATACATCTTAAGAAGGTACTTGGTTGATACCTAGGATGCTGGCAGCAACCTGTATCAACCATTAGCATCAGTCAATGGTATTTGTGATGCATTTTTGAATGTTCAGTTGACTGAGTTTCCTGTTTAATGAATAAAGTATGTAATAATATGATTAATAATAATAATAATAATAATAAATTGTTATTTATTAACAATTATTTATTAAATAAATAATAATTGTCCCGACTATAATTGGAGCCTTTGTGAGCAATCCCCAAAGGGCTACCCTGCTATTTAGAAATTCTAAATTTACCGGATTTGAACATTTTGACTCTACAAAAAACCACCTTACTCGGAACAGCTTACATCCTCCGACGATACCTTAACAGGTCCTAGGTCCTTGGCTAGGACTCGAGCTGCTGAGCTATTAATCAGCCTCAAAGCCTGTGAATCTCACTAAAGATTAACCAATAATAATAATAATAATAATAATAATAATAATAATATGCTAATAATACAATAATAATAATAATCAGATAATAACAAGACCTGGCAATGGCTAAGAGCAGGAAAGTTAAAGAAAGAGACCGAGGGATTAATTCTGGCTGCACAAGACCAAGCCTTAAGGACAAATGTATACAAAGCCAGAATTGAGAAGGCAGCAACAGACAGTAAGTGCCGCCTATGCAAAGAAGCTGAAGAAACAGTGTTTCTTGTCACCTGGCAAGCTGCTGCAAGAAGATCCCAGAGACCGACTACAAGCAGCGGCATGACAAAGTAGCAACAATGGTGCATTGGAAGATCTGCAAGAAATATCATTTGCCTGTAAGCAAGAACTGGTGGGACCATGAAATAGAAAAAGTCACAGAAAATGAAGAAGTTAAATTCTCTGGGACTTCAGAATCCAGACAGACAGGCACCTGCCACGTAACACCCTGGAATTAACAGTTGTTGATAGGAAAGACAAAACAGTCTGGATAGTGGATGGGGCAGTGCCTGGAGACAGCAGAAGAGAAGAGAAAAAAACTGGAGAAGATAACAAAATACAAAGACCTACAAATAGAAATAGAATGACTGTGGCAAAGGCAAGCAAGGGAAGTACCAATACTCATAGGCGCCTTGGGTACAATCTCAAAACACTTGAACACCATCGGCATTGACAAAATCCTCATCCGTCAATTTCAGAAGGCGGCTTTACTTGGAACAGCTTCCATCCTCCAACAATATCTGTAACACCGTCAAACATCCAGATTTGCCTGTCTCGGGTCCTCGGTAAGGACTCGATAGATAGACAAAAATGCCAAACCCAGTCTGAACATCTGGCTGACTGTGCAATGATCAATAATAATAATAGTCGAAGGCTACCAGTATTGGAAGGCAAAGTCTGCCAATTTCTAACTTGATCTTGGTTATTTCCTTGCAGACGTTTCATAGCCAAACTAGGTAACATCATCAGAGGTGATGATGATGTTACCTGTCAACTTGCAAAACTTTGAAGTTGCCATGAGCAGGAGGGAGGGAGAACTGATAGAGTTGATTGATTTCTCTAACGGAAGATACATTCCATACATGCTTCCGTACCGCAGTCAGGAGGAGGGTGTTGGATTTCACAGCCAGCCAAAGTGGTTAATTGGAGAATGTGATTTATGACATGGCCAGGGAGGAGGGGAGGGACAGGGTCATTGGGGAACGTAAATCTACGTGGGATTAGGTCTAACTGCATCCGAATATTGCCGAAATGATGCTCCTAATAAATGACTGTATTTCTTTTGAAGTTTGGCTCATGGCTCATGAATTAATTAGGGCATCTTTCGGAAACTTCACATTACCATTACATTGAGTCATGAAATGCCTGCAAGAAAACATCCAAGTTCAGAGACTTCCAAGGATCCCACAGTCCTCCTCCTTCTTCCAAACTCCATTCCCTTCTAGCATTGATATGTTGGGTCTCGGAACACCTGCAAGAAAACCACCAAGCTCAGAGAGAACGAAGGACCCTACATTTCAACGCTAAGCTACAAATATTCCCCTTTATCGGTACCATTCAACCAGCATGTAAGCAAATTCCTTCTAAAGGAGTGTTGGATGCTTCACCCCCCACATGAACATCAGATGACACTGCTGGCAAGAAGTGAAAAAACCTTGAACACATCATCCACCCCCTTCCAAAACCTTCGGCCCATATAAAAAAAGTGAAGAGCATCCTGAGATGGAGGCACTAATAAAGGAGAATATTTGAAGCTCAGGGTCGACACGGTGCTCTCTGAGCTTGGTGGTTTTCTTGCAGTTTCATTACCAAACTCGATAACAGTATCAGTCCAGTTTGGGTAATGCAATGTCCGCAAGAAAACCACCAACCTCAGAGCACCAAAGACCCCTCATGACATGGATGTTTCATCACAGACGTTGGCCATCGTGCCAGACTCAGGGCCTTTTGACTAGGAAAAACTGGGGGCTCAGCCTGCTGAGACCGCATTCTTTGAAACTGGGGGAAAGTGAGGAGGACAAGCTGGAAGATCCAAACCTCTTGCAAGAGGACTGGGTCGGTTCCTGTTTCAGGCTTACTCTTGAGAGGGACTGCCAGTCAGATGTTCTCGAGGAAGTATGGAGGTGGAACATGAGGGCACAGGCCAGTTTAAATTAGTCTCCCCCATGAGCCCAAGGAATTCCCCTGACAGTTTAATAACACGAAAGCAATAGAAGAGAATATTTGTAGTGCAGGGTTGATCGATGGGGTCCTTCGTGTTCTCTGAGCTGGGTTGCTTTCTTGTAGACGTTTCATCAACCAACAAGGTAACATCGTCAGTGCTGGAAGTTTGCAGAGAGGAGGAGGAGGAGAACTGTGGGTCCTTTGTGTTTTCTTGCAAAAGTTTCATGACCCAACTAGGTAATATCATCAGTGCTAGAAGGGAGTGGGGTTTGCAGAGAGGAGGAGAAGGAGAACTGTGGTCCTTTGTCTTTTCTTGTAAAAGTTTCATGACCCAACTACGTAACATCATCAGTGCTAGAAGGGAGAGGGGTTCGCAGAGAGATGGAGGAGGAGGGGGAGGACGACGACAACTGTGAGGTCCTTGGTGCTCTCTGAGGTTGGCTGTTTTCTTGCAGAAGTTTCACGACCCAACTAGGTTACATCATCACCATCATCATCATCATCATGAACACAAACGTTTGATTTTGAAAGCCACCACAAGGTGGGAAGAAACAGAGGGAGGTTGAAGAATGGCAGTCCCAGAAGGTGAAATGGACACAAGATTTTATGTGGACGTGAGGGCCTCAGACTGGAGGTCAAACAGTTGTGGGAGAAGCACAGATGTTCCCAAAAACGAGGACCCACTGAGACGGGACAATATAGGCTGGACAACCATTTGACTGGGATGGCATAAAGTCTCCTGCCTTGAGCAGAGGGTTGGACTAGAAGACCTGTGAAGTCCCTTCCAGCCCTAGGAGTCTATATTCTATGTTTTACAGACAGTCCTCAACTTACAAGTGTTCATTTCGTGATGGTTTGCAATGACAACGGTCCTGAAAAAAAGCGGATGATGACCTATTTCACAATTTCTGACCATTGCAGCCTCCCACCCACCCCGTGGTCAGCGTCATCAACTTTCAGATTCATGGCAACTGACTCGTATTTATGTCGGTTGCAGACCTTCTGACAAGCAGGCTGGAGGAGCCATATTTGCTTAATGACCATGTTACTAACTTAACTCCTGCAGTGATTCATTTAACATCTGTGGCAAGAAAGGTTGTAAAATGAGCCGTAATGCACGTCACAACTCTCGCTTAACAGTGGAAATGTTGGGCTCAATTAAGTCAAAGATGATCTCTTATAACAGAATGACAGAGTTGGAAGGGACTTGGGAGGTCTTCTAGTCCGACCCCCTGCTCAAGCAGGAGACCCCGTACCAGAGAAATGGTTGTCCAATCTCTTCTTGAAAACCTCCAGTGTTGGTTCTCCCACAACTTCTGGAGGACATTTGTTCCACTGGTTAATTGTTCTCACTATGAGGAAGTTTCTCCTTAGTTCTAGGTTGCTTCTCTTCTTGGTTAGTTAAGTTTCCATCCATTGTTTCTTGTCCTATCGTCCCATTTATAATGCTGACTTACTTGGCTATCTGCTGGTGAATGGAGGGTTCAAACTGGGGACTTCCAACTAGGATAGGATAGGATAGGATAGGATAGGATAGGATAGGATAGAACAGAACAGAACAGAAGGATAGGATAGGATAGGATAGGATAGGATAGGATAGGATAGAACAGAACAGAACAGAACAGAACAGAACAGAACAGAACAGAACAGAACAGAAGGATAGGATAGGATAGGATAGAACAGAACAGAACAGAACAGAACAGAATGATAGGATAGGATAGGATAGGATAAGATAGGATAGGATAGGGTAACAGAGTTGGAAGGGTCCTTGGAGGTCTTCTAGCCCAACCCCCTGCTTAGGCAGGATACTCTACACCCAGTAACCATGTGGAACCTGAGCTAGCTGGTCGGACAAAGAGACTGCCATTATAGAGGGTCCTTTTTCCTCTGCTTAGTTTTGATGGATACGGAAATCTCAACTGCTTATTGAAGGTTACTAGTGTTAGCATCAGAACTGTAGCACCTGGGGACTTCCCTGGAGAAGATGCGGCTGTGAAGCAGAACAAAGTAAAATCTGTAATTCTAGAATGCTTCAAACCCAAATCTCGGTAAAACTCATATTCATTTTGTTTCTTTCTTTCTTTCTTTTTGGCTACATTTCTGCCCTACCTTTTTCTACAGGAGCTCCAGATGGTTTGCAAAATGTCCCCTCTTCCGTTGTTATCTCCAATAACTATTGGGTAGGTTAGGCTGAAAGTATTATTTTACTGTATCATGCCACGCTCCCAAACCCAGCTGGGGTTAATAAATATGCTCTGCCAGGCAACTGAGTAATAAATGCAAGAATAAGTAATTCTGTGTCATACAAGTATTCTTTTTGTAATTTCTGTGGAGATTGTCAGTCATCCAGGTCATTCAGGTCATAGTCAAGGACCTTAGATCATCTCAAACGATCTAAGCACCAGAGCTCACTGTAACAGCATTGCCAAAAAGGCATTAAGAGTGGTTTGTTTGTTTGTTTGTTTGTTTATTTTTAAAATTTATATGCCGCCCTTCTCCCGTAGGACTCGGGGCAGCTCACACAATAAAAACCACAACAATAAAATACTAAAAACCAATCCGAATTTAAAATCCCCAAAGTTAAAAGCCTCATAGTCGGTCAGGGAATTTGCTGAAAAAGCCATGTCTTCAGGCCAGCGTGGAAAGTGCGGAGATCGGGAGCTGTCCGGAGCTCGGTGGGTAACCCATTCCAGAGGGTCAGTGCGGCCACAGAGAATGCCCTCATCCTGGGGGTTGCCAGCCGACATTGTCTGGCCGACGGCAGACAATGGTTAACCTAATCTTGTGTAGCTTCTTCTCCGGTAACATTGAACTGCAAAGTAGGGCATACAAAACCTTTGCTAGACCAATTCTCGAATACAGCTCATCTGTCTGGAACCCGCACTGCATATCGGACATTAATACAATCGAACGAGGCCAGAGATACTTCACAAGAAGAGTCCTCCACTCCTGTACTCGTAACAGTATTATGCCACCAGACTTGAAATTTTGGGCTTGGACAACTTAGAACTACGCCGCGTAGACCTAAGCGTAGTACACAAAATTATCTGCCACAACGTCCTACCTGTCAATGACTACTTCAGCTTCAACTGCAATAATAGACCAGCACACAATAGATACAAACTCAAGGTAAACCACTCCAAACTCGATTGCAGAAAATACAACTTCAGCAACAGAGTGGTCAATGCCTGGAATGCACTACCTGACTCTGTTGTTACATCCTCAAACCCTCATAACTTTAACCTTAAACTGACTACTGTTGACCTCACCCCTTTCCTGTTAAGGGGCATGCACCAGCGCACCTACCGTCCCTGTCCTACTGTCCCCATTTATTCGTACCCATTTCGTGTATTCATATCCATGTTTATACTTATTCCTGTTATCTCGTACATGTTTGACAAACTAACTAACTAAATAAAAAATAAATGGTTGTTCCAAACGGGCTTTTTCAAAAGGCAACTGGACTTGCTTGGTTTTCCGTTGAAGACATTTCGCTTCTCATCCAAGAAGCTTCTTCAGCTCTGACTCAATGGTGGAGGATAGAAGGATTTATATTCCTTGCAGTCATCTGGTCGTTAGTACTCTCTCTGAGAATCCTTGAGGCCACTTGGAGGTTTATCTGGGCCCTCGGGGTCAGCTGAAGAGTGGAAATAGAACATCAAATAATAAGAGTTGGAAGGGACCTTGGAGGTCTTTTAGTCTTACCTCCTGATCGAACAGGAAACGCTATAACATTTCAGGTAAATGGCTGTCCAGACTCTTCTGAAAAACTTCCAGTGTTGGAGCACCCACAACGTCTGGAAGCAAGTTGTTCCATTGGTTGATTGTTCTGTTAGGAATCTTTAAAATTCTAGGTTGCTGGTCTGTTTTAAGCCTTATGGGAGGGGCCAATCATCTCTTGGCCCTACTCCCTGGTTGTCTTCTTTGCTTGAGCTGCTCTTGCCTTCTGGCAGCTCTTCTCATGCGTGCATTAGGAACAGGCTCCTCCTGTTCCTCTGCCTCACTCCTATCAGTCTCTGGAGGCTCTGCTGTCCGCACATCACTCCCCGATGGCCCTGGCCCCTTCTCTGCCTCTGACGCAGAGCCCTCATCCGGGCCTTCCCCAGCCTCCAGGACTGGCCCATGTTCTTCCTCAGCATCATCGCTGTCCGAGTCCGCTGCCAGCTCCGCAGGCTGCTGGCGGATCACAACAGTTGCTTCTCTCCCTTGGTTAGTTTTCATCCATTGTTTTTTGTCTTGTCTTTTGGTGCTTTGGAAAATAGTTTGACCCCCTTGTCTTAGGAGGAGCCCCTCAAATATTGGAACACTGCTATCATGGCACCCCTAGTCCTTCTTTTCATTAGACAGACTTAAATTAAATGGCTGTGGATCCTTCTTGGAACTGCTGAAAAGACCGTGTTGTAGATTGGAGATGGATGATGTCGGATCCCTCCACCCTCTGTTGAGGGAGGGCTGTTCAGTTTGGACATCGATGGCCTCTTTGACCCCCCTTTCAAACCACCGGTCCTCTCTGTCCAAAATGTGGACTTTGCTGTCCTCAAAAAATAGAGTAGAGTTGAGTAGAATAACAGAGTTGGAAGGGACCTTGTAGGTCATCTAGTCCAACCCCATGCTCAGAGTGGCCTTTGTCTTTCAAATGTTGATGGACTGCTGGGTCTTGTCCTGATGAGTTTGTTCTCCTATGTTCCTTACAAAAGGAATACGAATAGGTACAGGTAGTCCTTGACTTGAGCCTGGAATTTCAGACTTCCTAGTCCTGGAATTGAGCCCCAAAATTTCTGTTGCTAAGCGAGACATTTGTTCAATGAGTTCTATCCTGCTTTACGACCTTTCTTGCCACAGTTGTTTTAAGTGAATCGTTGCGGCTGTTAAGTTAGTCGCACGGTTGTTAAATGAATCGGGCTTCCTCATTGACTTTGCTTGTCAGAAGGTCACAAAAGGGAATCCCATGACCTCTGGGCACTGCGACCGTCATAAATATGAAGCCGTTGCCAAGTGTTGGTTTGAATTTTGATCACGTGACTGGGGCGGGGGGAGGATGCTGCAATGGTTATAAAGTGTGGAAAAGGATCGTAAATCTCATTTTTTTTGTGTCGCAACTTCAAATGGTGACTAAATGAACTTTTGTAAATTTAGCACCATCTGTATTCCTTTTGTAATGCATTCCTGATCTTTCAGTGCTTTTTGTGACATATCTGTCTGATTCATAGGCAGTATTCTACGATTTAAGGAGAGGATCTGCCCTCTTATTTGCCATGGGAGTGCTTGCGGCAACATTTCCAGGCCAAATCGTATCGTATCACACAATTTGCTTGGCCATAAAGTGCAAAAATGTTTTAAAATCATTTAACATCGGGGGAACCATGCTTTTTTTTTCTTTAATGCTTTCGACAGAACAATACTCAGAGGATACTCATGCCTTGCTAACTCTCCAAGATTGGGCTGCTGCAAAGTATTCAGAGTTAAGAAAGGTTATCTGAATCATTAATGGTCATTCCGCATTAACATGCGGGGATCCAATGAGTAAGCCGAAAACTGTAAATTGCTTGGCAGTTTTTGTATATGATGAACCTGATTCAAGATGCAAATGAATCGTTTTAAATTTTTTACTCGTGTTTTTCCCTTGAAGAGGTGTAAAATATTTCCCTGGAGAGCTAAAATTTGCTTTTTTCTTTTTCTTTTTAAAAAAAACATGCTTGCTGAGCAATTTTGGTGGATGCAAAGAAAATACATTGCCGATCTTGGAAAAGTGTCTTTGTGTGTGTGCACAGAATTCTTTAGATTTCAATCCAACAATTTCTTTCGATTTTTATCTCCTTCCTTTAAATTTCTAGGACACCACCGGTAGGAAATAAGTTGAATGGATACAGGCAGTCCTCGACTTACGACCACAACTGAGCCCCAAATTTCCATTGCTAACCAAGACAGTGGTTGTTTCGCCTCATTTTAACAACTTGACATAGTTGTTAAGTTAGTAACGTAGCTGTTAAGTGAATCTGGCTTCTCTATTGACTCTGCTTGTCAGAAGTCCCAAAAGGGACACCGCAATCGTCATAAAGAAGAACCAGTGGCCAAGCATTTGAATTTTGATCATGTGATCATGGGGATGCTGCAACGGTTGTAAGTGTGGGAAATGGCTATAAGTCACTTTTTTCAGTGCTGTTGTAACTTGGAACGGTCACTATATGAGAAATGCTTGTAAGTTAAGAATTACCTGTACTGCAGGAAGGAATCTTGTTATTGGCACTCATGGACAATGGAAGATTTGTGGCAAATTGATTTTGTGTAGAATAGAAAAACAGAGTTGGAAGGGACCTTGGAGGTCTTTTAGTCCAACCCGCCTGGCTTAGGCAGGAAACCCTACACCCCTTCAGACAAATGGTTATCCAATCATTGTTAATTGCAGCAAGATTACTCTGTACACAATGATGGGAAAAGAATGGTATTCCCCCAGTTTGGGAATGGATTGTGAAAAGGTCAGGATTTGTAGCAATGTCAAAACTGACCTGTTTTGTCATAGAAAAATAAATAAATAAAAACTTTTCTGAAAGACTGCAAATCTTGTCTGGACTTTTTTTGCTGAAAGAAGAAAAACACAAATTGATGATTTATGGATTTGAAGATTAAAGTGGATGTGGATTAAATGAGGTGGTGGAAGAGACTAAGTGGGAGGAAGGACTATAAGATTGTAATAATCTGTTGAAAAGGTTGAAACTCATCATATTTCTAACTAGCTTTCCTTCCTTCCTTCCCTCTTTCCTCAATTATCAACCTTCCTTCCTCTCTCTCTCTCTTCCTTCTTCAATATCAACCTTCCTCTCTTCCTATCTTTCATTCCTTTCTCTGTATCTTCCTTCCTTCCTTCCTTCCCTCCCCCTCCCTTTTCTTTCTCCTTTTATTCTGTGAAAAATTCTTGATACATATAAATTAAATAAGCAGAGGGTTGTTTGGTAACATAGATATTTGTTCCAATAGTAGACAATCTACTTAAGAGTTATTATTGGGTTCTTGGTGCTCTCTGCGCTGCGTGGTTTTTTTGCAGGCATTTCATTACCAGACTAACATCTGCAAGACACCAAAACGCCAAAAAGCATTTGCCTAAATGTTGGTCCCTGTTCTTTCACACTCAGGCAATTTTGTGTGTTGTGATTGCATTGCTATTTGTTATTTTCAAGCACGGCTGACCTTTTGTGCAGTCTTTTCCTTCATTATTATTATTTTTTAAAGAGGCAAACAGCACCGCAAACTTTGTAGGTGGCAGAAAGGGAAAGATATTCAGAATGATAGCAAAAGCCTCCATTATATGAAGAAGACACATGAACCAAATCACTACGATGGGACTTGTCACACATCGTGATTCCAAAATGAAGTGTACTATCCAATGTTTCTCAATCTTGGCAACTTTAAGATGTGGGGACTTCACCTCCCAGAATTCCCCAGCCAGGAGGAGTGAATTTCGCTTCCCAGAATTCCCTTGTCAGCATGGATGGACTTCACTTCCCAGAATTCCCCAGCCAGCATGGGTGAATTCCACTTCCCAGAATTCCCTTGTCAGCATGGACTTCACCTC
>WNWU01000033.1:1379502-1440534 GCA_012654045.1 Ptyas mucosa | reverse complement strand
GTGAATTCCACTTCCCAGAATTCCCTTGTCAGCATGGACTTCACCTCCCAGAATTCCCCAGCCAGCACGGGTGGACTCAATTTTCCAGAATTCCCCTGCCAACATGAGTGAACATCCGCTCCCAAATGCTAACTGGGGGATTCTGGGAGTTGGCCCATGCACTTCAGAGCTGGCAAGGCTGAGGAACACCGTCCTGCCCACCATTTGAAGTAGGATGGGTGGGTGGTTGACGCAGCATTCATAGACATGGGAGAAAGTGTATTCTAGTGAGTGCCACCCCGAGCAAGGAGGCAAGAGGTCAGGGTTTGCTGGGCAGCTGGGCCAAAGTGAAAATCCATTTCCTGAAACTGGGCAGGAATCGTGGAAAACGATCTCTGCAAGGTGATCTCAGGGTCCTGCAGTTTTCTAGGGAATTCCCAACCATGTACTGTACACACCAGGTGCACACCGGATCATTTTCTGCAAGGTAACCAAGACCACTAGGTGATTTTTGGTGACCTCACAAAAAGCCCTATCAGGTTTTGTGGCCTCAACACATCCTGGTTTGCCCTTCTGCCTCTTCATTTCCTCGTCTGATTTGTTTCTGGGGTTTCCCGGCTACTAAGCATAGAGTTACTTTTCCTGAGTTCAGCCTTGGGTCTGTTAAGTGCTGACCTCCCAAGAGCACAAGCTGATTGCATGCACAACTGTGCCAATATGCACACAAGTGCAGGAACCCATCTCCTCTCCCTGTTGACCCCAACTAAAGCACGTAATTTTTTTTTGATTTCTAAAGGACTTTATACCGCCTGACACACAGATTTAAAGGTCTGATTTAAATGGGGGTTGCCAGGTTCAGGAGGGGGAAATAATTCTTTAGGTTGCATTTGACTTGCAAGCTGTCTTAATGTCATGCTTTCAAAACCACAGACAAATTACTTGCAGTTTAAACCACACTAGAAAACCCTAATCGGCTACGTATGAATATGCAGTGCAGTTCCCAGCTCTCCCCTTCTCCAGAATTTAAATAATTTTCATAATCTGGAACGAGCAATTATTTCCCGTTTGGGTGTGTGTGTGTGTGTGTGTGTGTGTGTGTGTGAATTCAGATGACCTTCCGTGTTTTGTGTCTTGGGCGTATTGAGAGAGAAACTCCCCATCACTGCTGAATTTGACTGGGCGACTGGGGTATTCTTTCCTTCTGCTGTTTTTGATTGAGGGGTTTTTTTCCTGCAGGGGCTGCCCCATAGAGCTTCGTGTTCCTTTTTCCTGCTCATCTGCCAATAAGTGGGGAACAAATGGCCCACCGGTTTTCTGGCAGGTGCATATTTGATGTGACTGGTCAAGGCAAATATCCAAATACCATCTTAATAACAGAATAACAGAGTCGGAAGGGACCTTGGAGGTCTTCTAGTCCAACCCCCTGCTCAAGCAGGAAATCCGATACCATTTCAGACAAATAGTTGTCCAATTTGTTTAAAAACCTCCAGTGTTGGAGCCCTGGCAACTTCTGGAGGCAAGCCATTCCCGAAAGTGCTTTTTCAAAAGGCAGCTGCATTTTATTTTATCCTAAAAATAAAAGTCCAGTTGCCTTTTGGGGTAAGCTAGGATGCCTAAAGTTAGCTGGTTGATGCCTGGATCATGATTCTCCAACACATTGGAAGAAGGGTGTTTGTTGTGCCATGGTAAGCTATTTCATCTCCCCCTCCCTTTTTTAAAAAGGTAAGATGAGATGAGATAACCTTTATTGTCATTTTTATACTGTGAGCACATTGGCCCATATTAAAAATGAAATTCTGTTGCCCACTCTCAAAAGGAAGTATATACTTATCCATGCACATACATACATACATACATACACACACACACTGTATATTAGTCACTGTCCATTTTGAATACATAGTGGAAAAATGGAACTTGAAGAGTTCACAAGGTTGATGCTATATGGAACTGGGAGTTAGCTGTTATTTTCTTCCTGGAGATGAACTTAGTGATGGGGATTTGAGATCAACCCCCTGCTCAAGCAGGAGACCCATTTCAGACAGGTGGCTGTCCAATCTCTTCTTAAAAATCTCCAGCAATGGAGCACATACATGTTCCAGAGGCAGGCTGTTCCACTGATTAATTGTTTGGTCAGGAAATTTCTCCTTACTTCTCTCCTTGATTAGTTTCCACCCATTGCTTCTTGTCCTGCCTTCAGGTGCTTTGGAGAATAGCTTGACTCCCTCTTCTTTGGGGCAGCCCCTGAGATATTGGAAGACTGCTTTCATGTCTCCCCTGGTCCTTCTTTTCATCAAACTAGACATATCCAATTCCAAAACCATTCTTTATATGTTTAACCATCTTTGCTGCTCTTCTCTGCACTCTTCCCAGAATCTCCACATCTTTTTTACTTCGTGGGGACCAAAACTGGATGCAGTATTCCAATTGTGGTCTTGCCAAGGTATTACAAAGTGGTCACATTTCATGTGATCTTGATTCAATCCCTCTGTTCATGCAGCCTAGGACTGCGTTGGCTTTTTCCGCAGCTGCCACACACCGCTGGCTCATATCTAAATGATTGTCCACTAGGACTCCAGAATCCTTCTCGCTGTTGAGCCAAGTACCACCTATACTATTATACCTGTGCATTTGGTTTCTCTTGCCTAAATGTAGAGCCTTACTTTTTTCACCACTGAATTTTGTTTTGTTATTTTTTTAAGAGAAGAAAAAAATATATACTTCTTCCCTTACAAGCATACATTTAACTTGGCAGGACATCTTTAGCCCTAAAACCGAATTATCTCAATGATAGTACTTTTGAATCAACTTCCAGCCTAGACTCATAGCGGTTTATGGTTTGAGGAGAGGGTGTGGAATTCAGTTCAGGAACTGATATATTCCCCCTCCCTCCAACCAAGGTTAACATTTTCTCCTTTTTTTTATAGTATCTTGAAAGGTTGGGTGGTTTTTTCCTACCAGTATAAATATATCTTTTACAACATTTTCCCCCCTCTTGCCCCACTGTAAAATAACTGTTGCTTTAAAATTTATAGGATAATTGGTTTAAGCTTTACCACGTAATTTTATGTATTTTTTTATCAGAAAGAAATTCCCCTGGAAGGCTGATTCCTGGAAGGCTGTGTGTATCAGATAATAGCTAGTGGAAAAATTAATTAAAAGTAAAGATTTTACTTGGACATCGATTTTAATTGAACATCGTTCTTTTTTCCCCCAGACGTTCAAGTTTTGGTTTCATTTTTTCTAAGTCTTGTAAAAGCAGGCAAAGCTTGGCCTTGGTGGATCTAGAGACATCAATCCAAAGAGATATTTGAACGTTCTCCAAAATCTGGGGATTGCACCTAAAGATAAAAATATTAAATGAGTTGCCAATAAAAGATGTCAACGTCCACGAGGAATATTCCAATTTAGTTTCCAACATTTTTCTTTGCAACTTCAATGCTTGGTAAATTACACATTAGCAGTTGTGGTTGGACTTTGCGATTCGTCCTCACAATACAGTGACTTTTGGCAACCAATCACCTCTGAAGTAATTCCATGACTGGGATGTCTTAATACTCATTTGTTTCTGGAAAGCTTGCATTTAATCTTCAGCTTTAGTGACTGCGGCAGTAAGATTTTCCAAGAACAGAGGGAGATGTGAAGTCAGCTTTGAGTCACACTCAGCAATTCTTGAATTGCTAGTGAAGGGAATTTTTCCTAGCAGGATGATGTATTTTCAATGTATTTTCTTCCATAAACTTGCCTGTATGCTACTCTTAAGGCAAGGTTTCCCAACCTTGGCAGCTTTAAGACAGGGGGGCTTCAGCTCCCAAAATTCAGCTCCCACGCTGGCTGGGGAATTCTGGGAGTTGAAGTCCACCTATCTTAACCTTGCTGAGTTTGTACCCTTGCCTTAAGGCAGTGCTTCTCAAATAGTGGGGCACGCCCCCCAGGGGGGGTGCGAGGCTCCGTAAAAGGGGGCGCGTTTGACCTCAGCATCTGATTGGCTGTCCAAAACCCTTGTGACACGAGCCTGTCGGAGCCATCTTTAGTGTGGGACGTCCGTCCACACTTACTTTGCTGCCCAACGGATGTGCGCCCAATTGATGCTCAAATGACTGACAATGACCTTCTCCTGTGAAACATAACGCTGCCCCAATTAATCAAACTTGCTAAAGAAATCGGGCTACCGCTGCTGACATTTGCATCGATAGTGAGCATTAAGCCAGTACATGTGACTGCGCATGCTCCTCCCTTTCAAGGAGAACAGACCTTTTTCTAATAATGATACTATTTACAGTCGCGCGGGGGGCGCGAAAAATGTTTTCTTCTTCCTAGGGGGGCATGACAGAAAATAATTGAGAAGCACTGCCTTAAGGGTAGGCAAGGAATTCTGGGAGTTGAAGTCAAATTTTGATCATGGGAACACGGTGACAGTGATGTGAGGACTGGTTTTAAATCACTTTTTTCAGTGGTGATGTTGCTTCAAATAGTCGCTAAATGGATGGTTGTAAGTCGAGGACTAGCTTATATGAAACGACTCCTTCAACTAATAGTATTATGAACCTCAACAATAGCGGATGACTCTAACAACCCTTGGGATCGATTCTGACCACCTTAACAAATTTTACTATGGAGAACATGCTTGACATGTTCAGATTCTTCAACCAGACCTAAAAATTTGCTATAAAGGAAGAAAGAAATGAGTCTAATTAACTAATTTCAATTTGATAAGGTAAGTAAAGTTGTTACGCATATTATGCCTAGACATTACAGGTTGTCCTCTTCTTACGACCAAAAATTCAGCCCAAACCTTTCATGGCTAAGCAAGAAAGTTTTTAAGTGAGTTTTGCCTCATTTTACAAGCCACCTTGCAAAAGCTGCAGTTGGGAAGTTAAGTCACCCGGTTGTTAAGTGAATCTGGCTTCTCCCATTGACTTTGCTTGTCAAAAAGTCGCAGAAAGGGATCATGTGACCCAGGGATGCTGCAACCATCATCAATGTGAGTCAGTGGTGAAGCATCCGAATGTAAATCACGTGACCATGGGGATGCTGCAATGGTCATAAGTGTGAAAAATGGACATAAATTCCCTTTTTTCAGTGCCGTTGTAACTTTGAATGGTCACTAAATGAATTGCCGTAAGTGGAGGACTAACTATATACAAAGTGCTATCTTGCACTATTTTTCTATGGAAAATGTGGGTAATTGGTTCCAGCTCAACAGAAATAGGCAATGAAAAATTTTAAACATACATTTCATACGTATATTAATGAAAAACAGGTAGTCCTCGAGTTACAACAGTTCATTTAGCGACCGTTCAAAGTTACAACGGCACTGAAAAAAATGACTTACGACTGTTGCATCATCCTTGTGGTCATGTGATCAGAATTCAGACGCTTGGCAACTGGCATGTACTTAAGATAGTTGTGGCGTCCCGGGGTCGTGGGATCCCGTCCTGCGACCTTCTGACAAGCAAAGTCAACGGGGAAGCCAGATTCACTTAACAACCGTCTTACTAGCTTAACAACCACGTGACTAACTTAATGACTGCAGTGAGTCACTTAACTGCGGCACGAAAGGTCGCAAAACAGAGCAAAACTCCCTGAACAAATTTCTCATTCAGCAACAAAAAATCTTTGATCTCAATTGTGGTCGTAAGTCAAGGACTACCTGTACAACAGTACAGTTACACCAGGAAGAGGCTTATCATTTAAGTGTACGGTTCACAAAGTCGCAGCCTAATTAGAGAAAGCAATGTAAAAATTAAAAAACAAAAAACCAAGTTATAGCACACATCCAGACATTTCGACATCTCATTCTGTTTGAGGATTGGGTTCATGCCATTCAACGGCTTTTGCTCTCATTTAGCCTTGTCACCTTTGCCTTATTCGAAGGACTAAGCATTACTCAGCATTACTAAAATGGATGTCTAATTTTTTTCAATGTATTGCTGACTCATCTTCAATCTTCAAAAAGAGCCTTATATAGTACAGTGGTCTAAAGCCCTGTTATTAACATCAGCTGCCTGCAATTACTGCAGGTTCGAATCTCACCAGGCTCAAGGTTGACTCAGCCTTCCATCCTTTCTAAGGTAGGTAAATTGAGGACCCAGTTTGTGGGGGCAATAAGCTGACTTTGTATAAATATACAAAAGTATGAAGGCTATTGCTTAGCGCATTGTAAGCCACCCTGAGTCTCCGGAGAAGGGAGGCATATAAATCAAATTTTTTTAAAAAAATCTGAAATGTTTTGCTGAGTCACTTCCTGGCAAATGTCAGACTAAAATGGAATGACTTCCTGTATGGCAAATAGTATTTTGGACCCAGGCTTCTCCTGCCGTTGGATCGTTTCCCCTTCCGCCCGTTTTAAAATGCGTCAGGGGAGGGTCATTTTTAGAAGGTCTTCTGAAGGGGACCTTAGTCACTTGATGAGGTGTCAGACAGAGAAGGTACAGAATGGATGGTGGGGCACCCATTGCTCCTTTTTGGCACAGCAAGGCTGGGAGGGGGGGGGGAAGCTGTGGAGCTGTGACCACAAGCACACAAAGCACTGGCCGGTATTTAAATATGTTGCCTTTTCTTTTCTTTCTTTCTCTTTCATTCTTTCCCCTCTCCCTCCCTCCTCCTGCCATTTATTATTTATTTTATTTTATTAGTCCTATTTCTATGCCGCCCGCTCTCCGAGGACTCTGGGAGGCTTACACCAAAGACAGTATACTAAATAGCATATTGCCCCCAACAATCTGGCTCCTCATTTTACCCACCTCGGAAGGATGGAAGGCTGAGTCAATCTTCAGCCGGTGAGATTTGATCCGCTGATCTGCTGAACTTGCAGTCAGCTGAAGTAGCTGCAGTACTGCACTCTAACCACTGCGCCACCTTGGCCATCTATCTATCTCCTTCCTTCTTTCTTTCCTCTTCCTTCCTTCTTTTTCTTTTATCCTTTCTTTCTTTCTTTCTTTCCTTCCTTCCTTCCTTCCTCCCTCTCTCTCCCCCTCCCTCTCTCTCTTACGCACACAAACACACATAGTCAATATCCCTGCATCTAGGTTTATTTTCCAGTACTAAGAATTTATCCATCAAATGCTCTGTTGTTATGAACCCAACCAAGGGTGATTCATTTAACACAGGAATAATTAAGTCAAGCATAGTTGAATAAACCAGGAATGTATAAATCGGCAATCTCAGATATTTAGACCACTTTCCATTAAATATGCCATATCTCATCTTGGTGAATAAAGGGTCGGCATTATCTTAGTCTGAGAGGACTTCTGATTGACTGACAACTATATAACAGACTAACAGACTTGGAAGGGACCTTGGAGGTCTTCTAGTCCAACCCCCTGCTCAAGCTGGAAGATAGGTAAGATAAAAGATAAATTGATAGATGACTGTGGTATAGATAGATAGATAGAGATAAAGAATAGATATGACTATAAATATATAGACTACCATATATAAAATAGATTACTACATAAAATAGATGATACTTAACTATATAACAGTATATAAAATAGATATATGTATATAAATTAGATAGATAGATAGTTAATAGAAAAAATAGATAACTATATAAAATAGAGTATATAAAATAGGCGGCTATATGAAACTATATAAATTAGATAGATGATAGATGATAGATAGATAGAGTGTTCTGCTCTGTAGGGCTTTTCTACGGAAGACCTAAAATATAACAGCATTTTCTAAAAGCAATCATGAGGCCAAATCACAAAAATCAAATTCAGGATAGTACAATCCTAGCAAAATATAGCAATTATATACCCAGAATTGCTGTATTAGAAAGACAACAGAAACATACAAATCAATTTAAAGGGCGAGAAAGACAAGTGACTGTTACCTTCATATGACTAGTGATGGTGGATGTTTCCATCTATAAGAATATGATTATTTGTTGGAAAATCAGTTGTAGATCTACTCCGGAGAAGCTAACGGCATAGCATGCAAAATATTATTGCGGGGCTTAAATTAGAAGTCATTCCACCAATAAAATAATGATAATATACTTCTGTAGATCAAAAGAGCAATAGATACCGTAAACTGAAAAAAAGAGGAAGAAGGAAACTAATGTTAACTTTTAAAAGTTTAAAAGAAACCCTCAAGTTTAACAAAGGGGTAATTTGCATTTTTTTTTGTCCTTTTCTAATGTAAAAAATTTGGCAAAATATCCAGTATAGGATTTCCTGCCTGAGCAGGGAGTTGGACTAGAACAGCGATGGCTAACCTTTTTGCCATCGTGTGCCAAAAGTGAGGGGGAGGGGGGCGGGAGGAAGAAAGGAGGTCGCTTATGCGCGTGCCCACACCCACAATTCTATGCGCCCTGTCCCCGCACGTGTGTGCGCGACCCCCCCAACTCCCCCCACTTTTGGCATGTGATGGCAAGACAGGCCTGTTCTTTGCTCTCCCCAGGCTCCAGAGCCTTTCTAGGAGGCTGGGGAGAGCAAAAATGGCCTTCCCCACCCCCTGGAGGCCGGAAAGAGCCTTTTTCCTGACTTCCGGTGGGCCCAAAAGTCCCGAAAATCAGCTAGCCAGCTCGCACATGCACGCCGGAGCTGAGCTCACGTGCCCACCGATATGGCTCTGCATGCCACCTGTGGCACGTGTGCCATAGGTTCGCCATCACGGGACTAGAATATCTCCAGGGTTCCTTTCAACTCTGTTATATTGTCTTAATCCTTATTTTGGAGGTCAAAGCACACTTTAGGATTAACAAATTTCATGTTTAATGGAAGGGTGTCCAACCCAGGCAAGACCTGTTCTGGGAGAATTCTGGGAATTCTGGGAGTTGAAGTCTACAAATCTTAATTAAGTCATCAAGGTTGGACACCCCTCATTTAATGGGATAGCTAAGGTTGCTTTGAGCTATTGTCATACCTTAGGTACCCCAGCAGGTGGTAGCACAAGGTTGACATGGTTCAAGATGGAAAAATAAGCAGGACACAGCCTTGGGGGAAGGGGGCACTCCACTTGCACCCCAATATCCATGCAGTATTGGGGAAGTCCCCCAAACTAGACAGCGGGAAGCCGCTTGAATATCAATGGCAAGAAAACTGCAGGACGGTATTGACAAACATGTTTTACCCTTAAACTTCTACCTTACCACCTCAGTCTACAGATAGTCCTCAACTTACGACCACAATTGGGAAACAGAATTTCTGTCGCTAAGTGAGGCGGCTGTTAAATGCGTCACACTTGATTTTATGATCTTCTTTTGCTATGGTTATTAAACGAATCCCATTGCCCCAGGAATACTGCAACATTGGTCAGTAGATGCCTGTTGCCAACTCCTGAATTTTTATCACGTACTGACGGGGATGCTGTGAGGGTCATAAGTACGAGGACTGGTTGTAAATCAGTCTTTTCAGTGCTGTTCTAAGTTCAGACAGTTGCTAAACGAATGACTGTAAGTTGAGAACTAGGATACATACCAAAGTACAGGTAGCTCTTGAGTTACAGTCACAATTGAGTCCAAAATTTCTTTTGCTAATCAAGACATTTGTTAAGTGAGTTTTCATTCATTTTTACGATCTTTCTTGCCACGGTTGTTAAGCAAATCAATGCAGTTGTTAACTTGGTCACCTGGCTTCCCCATTGACTTTTGCTTGTCAGAAGGTCGCAAAAGGGAATCATGTGACCCTGGGACATTGCAACCGTCATAAGTACAAGCCACTTTCCCAGTGTCTGCATTTTGATCACATGACCATGGGGATGCTGTGACCGTCGTAACGGCGAAAAACGGCTGTAAGTCACTTTTTTCAGTGCCGTTGTAACTCCGAGCTGTCGCTAAATGAATAGTTGTGAGTCAAGGACTACCTATGTCCATTGTAAGTTGAGGACTACCTGTATTTAAGATACGATATTAAATAGTTCCTTAAACGAAGATGCCAAGCATTAACCATGTGGTTTGCAAAACTTCTATGAGAATCCATTCTTTGTGAGTTTTTAATTTCACAGTTCTTTTCATTACACCTGCCGAGCATCCAATTTTCTTCCTAACTCTGCTGAAGTTAAGAATGAGGGGTTCACCATGATCAAACCTATCTGATGAATCAACCCTTTTAGATTTGCATTCCTAATACATGCGCTAACTGAAATGTGATTAGGTATGTTATACCTGTTTCAAAAAAACAAAAAAACCCCACTCAACTTGGTTTTTAAAATTTCCAGACTCATCTTACTATTAAATTAATCAACCTTTGGGACTTTACCATCTTCAACTTCTTCACTGTGCACTTTTACAAATCGTGCTGACTGTGCAGAAACCATCACTTATTTCTCGAACAGCCCACGCTAATTAATGAAGTTAGAATTTCTGCAAATCGTCCTGGGATTTCCAGGTCACAATATGCCCAGCAGGGACTGTTCCGAAGTCAGCCAGATCTTGTACTCAGCCTTATCCCATCATCTTGATTGATGGCTGTGTTCTGCTCTTCTTGGGGCTTCCCTTGAAGAGGTTCCATAATCCTCACGGGGTGTAAAAGGCACTTGTGGGAAGCAGTTGGCCCATAGGGGTGCCAGCTATTTTCCAAGCCTCATTCCAGGCGTTCGGTTGGAGGTCACTGTCAAAGGTCTGCCTCCAGATCTTTAAAAGGTGTGTTTGTTGGCTTTCTACCCTGGAAAATGATTTCCTGAGAAAACGCACTTGGTGCCAGACTGCCTGTCTGCTATATAGTTCTTTTTAGCAAGGCTGGGATGTGCTGAGTTTCGTCAGATTAAAAAAAAAAACATTCTGACTACTACCTTAGAGGAATAGGAGCCATAAATCAATAGAATAATCTGACGTCACCAGAGGTGGGTTTCAGCAGGTTCTGACCAGTTCTAGAGAATCGGCAGCGGAAATTTTGAGTAGTTCGGAGAACCGGTAGTAAAAATTCTGACTGGCCCCTCCCCCATCTATTCTCTGCCTCCCGAGTCCCAGCTGATCGGAAGGAAATGGGGATTTTGCAGTAACCTTCCCCTGGAATGGGGTGGGAATGGAGATTTTACAGTATCCTTCCCCTGCCATGCCCATCAAGCCATGCCATGCCCACCAAGCCACGCCCACAGAACCGGTAGTAAAAAAAAAAATTGAAACCACCACTGGACGTCACCCCTTTGCAGTGGGTTGAATTACTGCATGAAACCATAGCTTAACCACTGTGTGTTTACTAAGCCACAACTGACCATAAATTACTAAAGAAGATAGCTGAAACTAATTACACGGAGTAATAAAGGTGGGATAAAAATCTACTAAATAAATAAATAACAGAGCAGGTCAACCATTGGAGACCATATTAAAATTGTTAAATAATTGAATAAAAATAATAACAAGATTAGAATAGAACAGAATAGAATAGTGATGGCTAAACTTTTTTTCCTCGGGTGCCAAAAGTGTGTGCGCGCGTTATCTCGCGCGCGCACATGCCCACACCCATAATGCCCCTCCCGCATGCCCTGCCCCTCTACACCTGCACATGACCCCCCCATGCGTGCACAACCCCCCCTTTTTGGCCTCACATCCCAAAGCAGCAATTGGGGAGGGGGAAGCTTCCAAAACGGCTGGGAGAGGGAAAAAAAGCCTTTGCCTCCCAAAATGGCTGCAGGCACAAGCGCATGCATCTCCTGCTTGCAGGGCAGACCCGAAAACCAGCTGGCTGGCGGGAAGCGCTCACGCATGCGCAGTGGAGCTGAGCTGGGCGACGGCTCCGTGTGCCACCTGTGGCACGTGTGCCATAGGTTCACCATCACGGGAATAGAATAACAGAGTTGGAAGGGACCTTGGAGGTCTTCTAGTCCAACCCCCTGCTTAGGCAGGAAACCCTACACCACTTCAGGCAAATAGTTATCCAACATCTTCTTAAAAACTTCCAGTGTTATGTATAATACCAACTTCCAGATTGGTATTAGATAGCTCAAGGGCGGGCAATCCATAGCCCCCAAGGCCATTTTGCTAGCCCACCTTAGAGCCTCCTATGAGTAGCCCAACAGGCATGGTGAACAAACAGTGTTTCAATGGTGTCTTTTTTTAAAAAAGTTTTAAAATGCCAAACAAAGGCTAAAATAGATAGGGAAATAGATGTGTTAATTTCGAAGAACTCATCAAAAATAAAAACAAAAAAAAAACCACCATGGATTTGTTACCACCATCCTCAAGGGCCCAAAATGAAAGAATGAAATGCCTGAGTGGCGTAGCAGGCTAATGCCTCCTATTAAGGCAGCATTTAACATCCAGCTGCCTGCAATTACTGCGAGTTCTAATCTCACCAGGCTCAAGGTTGACTCAGCCTTCCATCCTTTCTAAGGTGGGTAAAATGAGGACCCGGTTTGTGGGGGCAATAAGCTGACTTTGTATAAATATACAAAAAGTATGAAGGCTATTGCTTAACGCATTGTAAGCCGCCCTGAGTCTCCGGAGAAGGGCGGCATATAAATATATATATATATAAAAAATCAGGATTTGGCTGAAAAAAAAGTTGACCATTTCCAATACTGATGACAAAGTACGTGAACGATACATTTCAATTCAATTCCTTGGCAGATTAAAAACCATTTTTGCAATGATTTCCTTAGAACATCTCCCTAACCTAAAAGATGATATAGCTGAAAAAAATGAAGATATTTTTCCTTCTATGAAACTCCAGCTGAACTATAAGCTATCTATCTATCTATCTATCTATCTATCTATCTATCTATCTATCTATCTATCTACCATGAGCTATAAAAACCTAATGGAAAATTCACTGTTGACAGAATTCAAAACTCCTTTCCAAACTGACTAAAGTTTGTTCCAAAACAAAGTCTATTTTTAAAAATGGGAGTAAAAACACACAACCCTTGTGATTTCCAGAAAGTAATATGGAAAGGTGATTGCTAACATTTTTTGGTGATAAAGTCCCTTTCATGAATAGTAGTTTCCTTTGAAATTTCAGGTATCGCTATTATTACATTCCATTCTTCTGCCTAAATCTTCCTAAAGCTGATTGTATCCCGGGTTCTTTCAAAGCCTGTTATTGTTGCTCTAGACTAGTAGGATGTGAATCATGAATTTATTCAGTACCATGATAAGGGAGGAAAAGTTTAATCGGATTTTTCCCCCAGCTTACACCAAAACGAAACAGAAACAGAACAAACCAATTATGCAGAGAAGTACTGGGCTCTTATCTTAAACACAAGAATTTAAGACACCACAATGTTTCAAGGACAACCTGGAGTTCAGTCTATTACGGAACACAGAATAAACAGTTGGAAGGGAATTTGGAGGTCTTCTAGTCCAACCCTCTGTTCAAATAGGAAACCCTACACCCATGATGGCGAACCTATGGAACGCGGAGTCCTATCTGTGGGCATGTGAGCGTTGCCCTAGCTCAGCTCCAGCGCGCATGTGTGCGCCGGCCAGCTGATTTTTGGGCCTTCCGGGCCAGAGGTGGGTTTCAGCAGGTTCTGACCAGTTCTGGAGAACCGGTAGCAGAAATTTTGAGTAGGTCGGAGAACCGGTAGTAAAAATTCTGACTGACCCCCATCTATTCTCGGCCTCCTGAGTCCCAAGCTGATTAGGAGGAAATGGGGATTTTGCAGTAACCTTCCCCTGGAGTGGGGAGGGAACGGAGATTTTACAGTATCCTTCCCCTGCCACGCCCACCAAATCACACCCACCAAGCCACGCCCACAGAACCGGTAGTAAAAAAAATTGAGGTAAATATTTGCACAAGATCGGGTTGCTGTGGGTTACTGCAGGTATCAATGAAACACAGGAGTGGAGATAAGACTCCCCCTCTCAGGTAGCTTGGTAATGCCCAATCAAAGTTCAAGAGAGGAAAGGTAACAGGTGTAAAATTCTCTCAGAGATGAAAAATGATAAATTCTGCAGGCTTAGAGCTAGTCAGGATTAGTCGGAAGGTCTTTCGACAGAACTAACATATCTATTGCCTTCTAAAGGGAAATGTCCTTCAGCACGTAGTTTTCCACTTAGGTAACTCTGTGCTGGTAAGTTCTTAAAGGTAATCCTCGACTTACATCAGTTCATTTAGTGACCGTTTGAAGTTACAACGGCACTGAAAAAAGTGACTTATGACCGTTTTCCCCACTTACAACTGTTGCAGTGTCCCTGGGGTCACATGATCAGAATTCAGATGCTTGGCAACTGACTCATGTTTATGACAGCTGCAATGTCCTGGGGTCATGTGATCCCCTTTTGCGACCTCCTGACAAGCAAAGTCAACGGGGAAGCCAGATTCACTTAACAACCATATTCCTAACTGAACAACGGCAGTGATTCACTTAACAACTGTGGCAAGAAAGGTCATAAATGGGGCAAAACACATTTAATAACTGTTAACGTTTAGCAACAGAGATTCTGAGCTCAGATGTGATCATAAGTCGAGGACTACCTGCAATGTATTCCTTTGGTTAAAATACATGCCTATCCAGATCCTGTGGAAATCCAAACTAATAGTGACTTTGTGGAAACTTTTCATTTAATTGATAAGGACCGCAAAGTAAAATTTAAAAAAAAACAACAAACGTAAGGGGCGATTCTTTGGAGACAGAATAGGAAAGCGCCAGGCAGACTCCATATTACAAACTCCTTTTTAATTTTCCCATAATAAAGATAACAGGCTTTGTGGTACCCGACCTCACAGCAAAGGTCATCATTAGAAAAAGATAATAAAATGTTAACTCTGATTTAAATGCTGTCTGGATTGACTGAAACTGACAGGAGCACTTGAGTGGCTCAAATATCTGGAGAATGGTAACGTTAAAGACCATGTGGCTTCTCTTAAGAGAAGAGGAACCCCAAGGGGGTGGGGGCGGGGCGGGGCTGGGGGGTCCAGAAAGCTGACTTAAAACCACTTGCAATTTTGTTATTCCTCTTCCACACAGACCAGCTGGAGCAAGCCACACAGTCTCTAGATCCCGTTGAGCAGTTCATGTGTTCACTCTACGTATCTTTCACAGGGGGATTTGGCCAGTAAGATATGGCCAAGTGTCTTCTCTTGGTATCCGCTTGGCATTCTGGGCACTTTTTGGCAAGCTGTGTGGGGAAACACAAGAGCAGATCAGTGGTGGATTTCACATTACGTTACTACAGGTTCGCCCTGCGCGGGCACACGCCTGCCTTCTACGCATATAAATTTAATAAAAACAAACAAAACATGCACTTGGCCTTCCGGGCATGCGCCCGGCCTCAAAAACGTGCCTAAATAGGGTGGCATGAGCCAGGGTGGGTGCACCAATGATTTCCGCTACCGGCTTGGGTGAACAGGTCCAAAGTGGCTGAATACCCCCTCTGCTCATGATCCTTGTGCTAAAGCGGTTTTCGGTCATCTTTTTTTTTTTTTATTTGATTTATATGCCGCCCTTCTCCAGAGACTCAGGGCGGCTTACAATGCGCTAAGCAATAGCCTTCATACTTTTGTATATTTATACAAAGTCAGCTTATTGCCCCCACAAACTGGGTCCTCAATTTACCTACCTTAGAAAGGATGGAAGGCCGAGTCAACCTTGAGCCTGGTGAGATTTGAACCTGCAATAATTGCAGGCAGCTGGTCTTAATAACAGGGTGCTTTAGACCACTGTGCTACCAAGGCTTCTTTTGATGCCTATCCTGTTTAAGACAGTGAACTAAAGTCCAAATTATTTGTTTGTATCCTGCCTCTATTATTTTTACAAATACCTCAAGGTGGTAAACATACCCAACATGCCTTCCTCTTCGTATTTTCCCCCAACAACCACCCTGTGAGGTGGGTTGGGCTGAGAGAGAGAAAAAGGCCCAAAGCCATCCAGCTAGCTTCCATGCCTAAGATGGGACTAGAACTCACAGTCTCCTGGTGATTGGCCCAAAGTCACCCAGCTGGCTTTTATACTAAGGTGGGACTAGAACTCCCCATCTCTTGGTGATTGGCTCAAACTCACCCAGCTGGATTTTGTGTCTTTAAGGCAGGACTAGAACTCACAGTTGCCTGCTTTCTAGCCTGGTGCCTTAACCACCAGACCAGTGTTGGTGAACCTTTTCAGCACCGAGTGCTGAAACGAGAGCGCGTGCATGCAGGGGAGCGCCAAAAACCGGAAGAGCAGCTGCCTAGCATGCATGGGCGCGCAGGAAGGCTGAGCTTCCTGTTTCCAGTGTGCACATGCGCGCTGGTCACCTGGTCTTCTGCTTTCTGGCATGCATGCATGCACGAAGACCAGCTGGCTGGTGCGCATGGGTGCACCAGAACCCAGAAGAGCAAGAGGAAACGGCTGGCGTGCCAGGAGAGATGGCTCTGCTTAGAATAACGGAGTTGGAAAGGGCCATGTAGGTGATCTTGTCCAACCCCCTGCTCAAGCAGGAGACCCTATGCCCGTGATGGCGAACCTATGGCACAGGTGCCACAGGTGGCATACGGAGCCATATTGGTGGGCACGCGAGTTCAGCTCAGCCATGCATGCGTGTGCCAGCCAGCTGATTTTCAGGCCTTCTAGGGCCACCAGAAGTCAGGAAACACAGTTTCCGGCCTCCGGAGGGCCTCGGTGGGGGGGGGGAAGGCCGTTTTTGCCCTCCCCAGGCTCCTAGAAAGGCTCTGGAGCCTGAGGAGAGCAAAAAACGGGCCTACCAGGCCCACCGTGCCATCGCGTGCCAAAAGTGTGGGGAGGGAGTACAGGCAGGGGGTGGGGAGGGGGGCGGCACACAGAATTATGGATGTGGGCACGTGTGCGTGTGACCCCACCGCACTCCCGCCGCTTTTGGCACGTGATGGCAAAAAGGTTAGCCATCACTGCCCTATGCCATTTCAGACAGGTGGCTGTCCAATCTCTTCTTCAAGACCTCCAGTGACGGAGCACCCATAACTACTGAAAGCAAGCCGTTCCACTAGTTGATTGCTCTCATTGTCAGAAAATTTCTCTTAATTTCTAGGTTGAATCTCTCCTGGATCAGTTTCCATCCATTCTTCCTTGTCTGGCCTTCGGGTGCTTCAGAAAATAAATCGATCCCATCTTTTTTGTGGCAGTCCCTCAAATATTATGAGACTGCTATCATGTCCCCCCTAGTCCTTCTTTTCATTAAACTAGACATACCCAATTCCAGCAACTGTTCTCCATATGTTTTAGCCTCCAGGCCCCTAATCATCTTGGTTGCTCTTCTCCACACTTTTTCCAGAGCCTCAACAACAACAATAGAAAAGTCTAAACCTCAGCTACAGAGGTTGTCTTCTCTTGGTTTCATTTATTTAGCGATCTGACACACAATGAAGGTGGCTGCCAAAGTTTAAAAGTTAATGTTCAAAATGTTTACTTTAATCTTCGTCGGTGGACTAAACCACTGAGGAAGGATGACATTTACAGCATTTATCCTACACGATGAAGAATATATTCTGTAGCCTGTGAAGAGCAGAAAGGACCTTCTTTTGTATGCCAGAAGGACCATCCATAGGAGCATCTTCAAGACCACTTTTCTGGCAGGCATTAACAATCAGGCTGGCTTGTAATGGGAGAGGCCCTGTCCTTCAATGCTCACCAGCAAAAGGAGTCTATTGGAGTAAGCAGCCATAATATGTTTTAATTTAATAAATAGAAGAGCATGTTTATAACTCAGTCAAACTGTGGGATCCCTGGTGCTCTGTGGGTTTGGTTTGCTGGCAGACGATTCGTGGCCCAACTAGGTAACATCATCAGTGCTACAAAGGAGTGGGGTTTGGTCCCTGTTTGTATACCAGTGGCTTGCCCAATACCCCAATCAAAGAACTACCAACTCAGACAATCGAACAGTAAGCAGCAGTGTAGTCAAAGAACTACCAAGAATAGCTCCACCAACACTGACAGGGCAATAACAACAGCACTTAGACTTATATACTGCTTGACAATGCCTTCTAGCCCTCTCTAAGCAGCTTATAGAGTCAGTTTGTTGCTCCCAACAATCTGGGTCCTCAGTTTACTGACCTTGGAAGGATGGAAGGTTGAGGCAACCTTGAGCCAGTGAGAATCGAACTGCTGAACAGCTGGCAGCAGTCTGTCAGCTGAAGTAACCTGCAATACTGCATTCTAACCACTGTGCCACCATGAGAACCTACTGTATATAAAAATAGAAATACAGTAAACTCTTCTCCCTTCTAGCACTGATGCTGTTGCTTAGTTGAGTCATGAAACGTCTGCAGGACAACAACCAAGTTCAGAGAGCACCAACTATTCCAATCCTCCTTCTCCTCTTCCCACTTCCCTTCTCCTCCTCTCATTTCCTTCTACTGTAGCACTGATGTTACTTAGCTGGGTAAAGGAATATCTGCAAGAAAACAACCAAGCTCAGAAACCACCAAGGATTCCATCGTTTATCATGTATCCGGTTGATAAAACGAGGACCCAGATTGTTGGGGGGGAATATGCTGAGTCTGTAAACGGCTTAGAGAGTGTAAAGCACTGTGAAGCGGCATATAAGTCTAAGTGCTATTGCTATTTAATGCCAGTGAATACAGCTCTTTCCATGCAGGCACTTGGTGATCCCTACAGCTTGTACCAAGCAGCTTGTACCAAGATGCTTGTTGCATCTGACACTGACTCAGTGTTTCTCAAATAGTGGGGCGCCCCCCCCGGGGGGGCACGAGGCTCCGTAAAAGGGGGCGCGTTTGACCTCGGCATCTGATTGGCTGTCCAAAACCCTTGTGACACGAGCCTGTCGGAGCCATCTTTAGTGTGGGACGTCCGCCCACACTTACTTTGCTGCCCGACGGATGTGCGCCCAATTGATGCTCAAATGACTGACAATGACCTTCTCCTGTGAAACATAACGCTGCCCCAATTAATCAAACTTGCTAAAGAAATCGGGCTACCGCTGCTGACATTTGCATCGATAGTGAGCATTAAGCCAGTACATGTGACTGCGCATGCTCCTCCCTTTCAAGGAGAACAGACCTTTTTCTAATAATGATACTATTTACAGTCGCGCGGGGGGCGCGAAAAATGTTTTCTTCTTCCTAGGGGGGGCATGACAGAAAATAATTGAGAAGCACTGCACTAACTCCAACCTCCAAATACTTGTGCAAGAGTATTTGGCACCATTGACTTATTTTTGAAGTAGCATCTGTTTTATGTTACATTATAGGGACAAGAACAATAGATACAGTGCTGATCTTGTGGCTGGCTCTTGCAATTGCTTATCTTAATCAGGAGGCCATGCCTCCCAAAGCCTTGCATTCTCACACGTTCTAAATTAGCTTTAGTTTAGCTTGGTATGAAAAACTTTAGGAACAAAACACCAACCAGAGGGAAGGAGATTATTCTGATCACATACCAATCTCTGTGGGTTTCTGGTTAATGATGATAAACATCAAAGAGTGTAATGTTATGTCTACTTTGGCTTCCTGAATTAGCAATTTTAACTTCTAAAAATTCAGGATAGCTTCTTGCATGAAAAATCCCATAATTTCTCAAACTGCATCAGCCAAAAAGGCAAAGTAACCACTTGATTTGTGGGTTGCTGCTTCCTTTCTTAACATTGTTTGGGTTTCCTTTAGTAGTGGGGACAGATTTCCTGGCATCACCAGAGCCATTTTTATTACCTTTTACCTCCCCCAAAACCATGATGTCTGAATCACATCCCTTCCCAGAAAAGACCCGTCGCATTTTTGAAATATGGTCAAACCAATTTGAGGGTTGATGCTCCATGTTGTTTTTGTTCACCCTATTTTTAAGGAAATAGAATAGAATAGAATAACAGAGTTGGAAGGGACCTTGGAGGTCTTGTAGTCCAACCCCCTGCTTAGGCAGGAAACCCTACGCAACTTCAGACAAATGGTTATCCAACATCTTCTTAAAAACTTCCAGTGTTGGAGAATTCACAACTTCTGGAGGCAGGTAGTTCCACTGATTAATTGCTCTAACTGCCAGGAAATTTCTCCTTAGTTCTAAATTGCTTATCTCCTGAATTAGTTTCCATCCATTGCTTCTTGTCCTGCCCTCAGGTGCTTTGGAGAATAGCTTGACTCCCTCTTCTTTGGGGCAGCCCCTCAGATACTGGAAGACTGCTATCATGTCTCCCCTAGTCCTTCTTTTAATTAAACTAGACATACCCAGTTCCTGCAACTGTTCTTCATGTTTTAGCCTCCAGTCTCCTAATCATCTTTGTTGTTCTTCTCTGCACTCTTTCTAGAGTCTCCACATCTTTTTCACATCGTGGCAACCAAAACCAGATGCAGGATTCCAAGTGTGGCCTTACCAAGGCATTATAAAGTGATATTAACACTTCACGTGATCTTGATTCTATCCCTCTGTTAATGCAGCCTAGAACTGTGTTGGCTTTTTTGGCAGCTGCTGCACACGGCTGGCTCATATCTAAACGGTTGTCCACTAGGACTCCAAGATCCCTCTCACGGTCACCACTATTGAGCAAGGTACCACATATGCTGTACCTGTGCATTTTGTTTTTGTTCCCTAACCTTCCGTTTTTCACCCTTGAATTTCATTTTGTTAATAGGTTATAATAGCAACGCTATTGCCTTACTATGCTTTCTACAATTAACCACTTTCTTCTGCGGAAAATGCCTGATGTAACAATACGGATTCTGTCAGTGTTAGGTCAGAAGAGCAACCAGCTGATTTTGGGGTCAAACTGGAAATATTTGTCTCCACTGAAGTCCAATACAAAATGAAAAGCACCATTTCTCAATCTTAGCAACTTTATGATGTGTGGACTGCAAGAAAGCTGCCAAAGTTGGGAAACCCCTGTCAGAAGGCAAAATTAGTTGAGGTTGCTGCTGAATTAAAGTTAAAGGGAACTGCAAAGTCAGCAGTGAAGAACACATTGTTTTTGTCAGATTTTAACTGTCTCTTAATCTAGATTAAGAGTGTCAGAGTGCTGACTCTGGCCTCTGTGGTTTAAATCAGAAGTCTATTTAGTCATTCCCAATCTAGTGTCGAATTGTTGATCTCAGCTCTTATAATCCCCAACTAACTTGACAATTAATCAAACTAACTAGCTAAGCAAAGCTCATAAAGTTCTCTGGGCTTGTTTTGTTGCATGAATTGGGCCACATGGCTACCTTTAACCAAACCTAACTTGTCTTGGATCACAAGAACATGCTTCTTCTCTGCGGGGTGTGTGATCTCAATTGCAAGAAGATGCTCAAGTCACATACAAGGAGAGAAAATGCAATGTAAGAATCCACTGCAGAAATAGAGCAAGGGAAATTCTGCTGTGCTTTAAGAGCAGGCAAGAGGGAGAACCTAGTGGTTAAGGCAGCAGCCTAGAAAGTGGGAGATCGTGAATTCTAGTCTCGCCTTAGGCACGAAAGCTGGCTGGATGATTTCGGGCCAGTCACCAGGAGATTGAGAGCTCTAGTCTCAGAAGGAAAGCCAGCAGGGTGATTTGGGGCCAATCACCAGGAGACTGTGAGTTCTAGTTCCTCCTAGGAAAGAAAACCAGCTGGATGACTTGGACCAATTACTCTCTCCTAACCCAACCCAAGTGGGTTGGGTATGTTGGCTGCCCCAAAGTTATTTGTAAAAATAATAAAGGCAGGATACAAATAAATATAGAAAAATAAATCAGCTGATGCAATTAAGACTAAAGGGAAAAAGGAAAAGGAAAAGGAAAAGGAAAGCTAACCTTCAAGGAATTCTCCCAACATTTGTTGCAACATGTGAAGGAACACTGCTGGCATTTAAAGGGCACACCATGATCCGAACTGCATTTAGCACACTGATAGCCACCTAAACAGGGGAAAGGAAGAAGAATTGGAAAAAAAATGAAGGAATCGGTAGAGTTAACTACACCGATTGGGGAAAAGAATGTAACTTTTTTGGCTGAGCGACTCTGGCCCAGTTGCTTTCTAAAGGCAGGATAAAAATATAATAATAGTCATAACTGTGTTTGTGTAAACACTCGCCTTAGGCATTCATTTCATTTCTTCTTTATGACCCAGGTGCTCAATGCAGACTCTAATCTGCATTGCCATGCATGATCTGCAACCTTCCATCTGTAGTTGCCATGTATAGGTAGTCCTCGACTTACGACCACAATTGAGCCCCAAATTTATGTTGATAAGTGAGAAAGTTCTTGCATGATTTTTGCCCCATTTTACTACCCTTTCTTGTCACAGTTTTTTTTAAAAAAAATTATTTATATGCCACCCTTCTCCGGAGACTCAGGGCGGCTTACAATGCGTTAAGCAATAGCCTTCATACTTTTGTATATTTTATACAAAGTCAGCTTATTGCCCCCACAAACCGGGTCCTCATTTTACCTACCTTAGAAAGGATGGAAGGCTGAGTCAACCTTGAGCCTGGTGAGATTCGAACTTGCAGTAATTGCAGGCAGCTGGATGTTAAATGCTGCCTTAGTAGGAGGCATTAGCCTCCTACGCCACTCAGTTTTAAGCGAGTCACCCCAATTGTTAGGTTAGTAACGGAAGTTGTTAACCAAATCTTGCTTCCCCGTTCACTTTGCTTGTCAGAAGGTGGCAAAAGAGGAAGACGTGATTCTGGGACACCGCAATCGTCGTAAATATGAGCCAGTTGCCAAGCATCAGAATTTTGATTGCATGACCATGGAGATGCTGCAATGGTTGTAAGTGTAAAAAACAGTCATAACTCACTTTTTTCAGCGCTGCTGTAACTTCAAACGGCCACTAAATGAATGGTTGTAAATCCAGGACTACCTATAGTTGATAATCTTTCTTTTAGAATAGGGGTTTTTTTTAAATTTGATTTCTATGCTGCCCTTCTCCGGAGACTCAGGGCGGCTTACAATGTGTTAAGCAATAGCCTTCCTACTTTTGTATATTTATACAAAGTCAGCTTATTGCCCCCACAAACTGGGTCCTCAATTTACCCACCTTAGAAAGGATGGAAGGCGGAGACTTCCGGTGGCTCCGCGTTCGTTGAAGACACCTAGGATTAGGTGCCCGCTTCCTGGTTTCGTAAGAATCCCCGAACAGCTGTTCAGCGCTGTCGGGAGGTTCAAAAAGGTTCTCCCCGGGCAAAGGGGAGACCGAAGAGCAGGCTGATGGGGGTAGAGCTCCTCAAAGCCCCCCAGGAAAAATCCTGGGGTGCGAAGAAGAGGAGCTCCCCAGAAGCCAGCCAAGCAGCTCCGGACCTGGAACGCCTCTGCTGATGCAGAGCGAAACGGCGCGACCACACCAAGCAACTAAAAACATTCGGGGTAATATTTTAAGATTCTGGATTTAAAAATTTTTTTTTCTACTTTCTGAATTGGCATCATGAAGCTGGCTAAGCAGAGCAGGAGAGTGTAAATTGGGACTGTTTAATCTTTAACTCCGGGTAAACTGTTAGAAAAAAATGGCGTCTAGTGAAAGTGATTGTTAGAGCCTGTTACATTTGTAGCGGATAAAGACCTACAGAAAAACGTTTAGACTAGAGCTGGAATGGAAGTAAAAGCTGAAATAATGGCTGAAGCGGGACTTTTAAAAATAAAAGATATTCGAATTGAAATTGCAAAGATTTTTAAAGAACTTTCAGACACTATTATTTCTAATTTGTTGGTTTTAAATGAACAGAAGTCTGATAATGAAGTGCTGCTGGGGAATCCACAAGACATTATACAGCAGAATTTACAGATTGAAATACAAGCTGCAGGGACCTGTATGCTGGGAGACTTGGTACAAATGGAAGTTGTGGTGGATATTTTACATTTTTCTTTGGAAGAACAGCAACTGAATAAATTATTACAAGAGGAGGATTTATTTGCTAATTTGAGGTCTGCCACACAAAGGAAGGATCTGCTGGACTATACAAGGAAGAAATGGTGGAATCGGGGCTACAGAGGTCTGCTGGATTATACAAGCAAGAAATGGTGGAAACAGGACTATAAATTCAAGCTAAGGGACAAGACAACAAACTTGAAGGGATTTTTTATGATATTTCAACCTCAGGACAATTTTAAGAAATTGTTAGGAGGGTCAGAAGGAAGGGGGACAGAATTGTGGCTAACAAGAGATTGGAAGAAATTTTAAAAAAAGAAAAAATTGCAAGACTTTTATTTTTGATGGTTTTAAAGGTTATGGATGTTTCATAGGTATAAAGGATAATGTTTTTTTCTCTCTTTTCCTTTTTATTATAATGGTTAAATTAAAGAATGTTGGCTACCTTCCGGAAGCTTGGGGATTTACATTTATAATGATTTAAGAAGTTTTATTGATATTCTTTTCTTTTTAGAGAAAAGAAATTAAAAATAAAAGAAAGAAAAAAGATAATAATAATAATATGAGATATAGGGTGTAAGGGGTTTGCCTCTTTTCATTTTCTTTTTGGGAAAAATGTTGAATTTTAATAAGTTAAGGAGATGATTAATAATTTTAGCTTTATTATTGTTGGAAATGTAAAATAGTAAATGTATAATTTTAAAGTTACTCTTTTAAAAGGTTTAAGGGATTTGTTTTTTTTTTCTTTTCTGGTAAAAAATGTTTAATTTTTAACAAGTTAAAAAAAATGGATAATAATTTTAGCTTTTTTATTGTTGGAAATGTATAATTTTAAAGTTATTTTAAAAATCCTAACAATTATAAGGGTTTAAGGAGGTTTGCTTTTTCCTTCCTTTTTCCTTTTTTTTTATAGTAAGAAACGTTTAAGTTAAAAAGAGGGATAATAATTTTAGTTTTATTACTATTGTAAATGAATAATTTTAAACTTATTCAAATATATATATATATATATATATATATATATACACACACACACATATTTGCATAACTTTAACAAGTATAAAGAATGACTAAAAATTAAGGTTTTAATATAGAAGTTGAAAAGAAGGTGTGGGAGGAAGGCAGGAAATTTGTTTAGGATTTTGTTTTTGGTTTTCATTCATTTTTTTCCCTTTTTTTAATTGGGTGTTTTTTTTCTTTTCCTTTCCTTTTTTTTTTGTTATTTGTATTTCCAGGGAGGTTGATAAAATTTAATTAGGGGAGTTAAACGAGTTTTGGATAATTTTGATTTTTTTTTTTTAGTATGTTAGCTTATTTTAGTATATGTTTATGTTTGTTTGTAATACTCTGCTACTGCTTTGGGAAGTCAAGGGAGGGGTGGGATGGGTTGGGTGTGTGGGGGGAAAGATTTTATATAATGTAAACATAATTGAGAAGTTGGGGTTGTTTAAATATCACTTTAAATTGTATTTAAACACAGGGGTAAAATTCGGAATGTTAAAGTGATGTAAAGGTGTTTTATTAAAAATATGAAAGGGGTGGGGGGAGGGGGGAAAATGTTTAATTTTGTTTGTAAAACTTTTTAATAAAAAAAAAAGAAAGGATGGAAGGCTGAGTCAACCTTGAGCCTTGGTGAGATTCGAACCTGCAATAATTGCAGGCAGCTGATGTTAATAACAGGGCTTTAGACCACTGTACTATCCAAGGCTCTCAAGGTTTGTCAACCTTGGTAACTTTATGATATAACAATATATTATAAATATATCATAAATAGCACTTAGACTTATGTACTGCTTCACAGTGCTTTACAGCCCTCTCTAAGCGGTTTAGAGCTCCCAGAATTCCACAGCCAGTCATGGATTCTGGGAGTTGAAGTCCACATATCAAGACTGATTCTGTTGTGGCCCGTCAGTGGCCTGTGCAGCTAGTAGCTGATTTCGACAGCGAGGAGGCTGGTGTGGTGATGTGCCAGCAGCCTGTGCAGTTGGCACTCGAGTCAGACGATGAGGAGGCTGGAGAAGATGTGGTGCCAGAAGCGGGGATTCAGCCAGGGCTCTCAGAACCTCCCATAAGTGAAGAGGAAGAAGAGGAGGAGCCTCTTCTCAATGCACGGGCGGGCAGAGCTGCCAAAAGGCAGGAGTGGCTCCTCAGGAGGAGGTCTCCTCGAGAGTAAGGCTGAGGGTTAATTGGCCACTCCCTTAGCCTATTTAAGGAAGGATGATGACTGACACAATTTGCAGGAAACAACTTCATTCAAATTCCTTCGTGTCTTGATTCCGGAAAACGTTTGATTTGGCTCGTTTCTCTCTTATCAGTTTTCCTGAAAATTGCTTCTGGGCATTCTGCCAGTAAGATTATGGTTATCTGAAATACTGTGCCTCAGAAGTGAGTTATTATTCTTTGAATTCTTGTCGGCTGTTAATGAAATTAAATTAACAGCCCTTGTTCAGAAAAGACTGATTTATTGTACTTGTGTTCGAACAACTACTAAGAAAGTTCATTAGTAGTCTTTAATTAGTAAATTAAGGTTTGTACGGACTTTGTGTGTGCTGTGTTCTTTGGGGTCCGTAGCTGGGGCAGAACAGATTCACACTTTCATCTACATTTTATCCTTCGCTGGCATCTTGACAATTACAGGGTGGGGTGGGGGTGTGTGGATGGAATGCAAAAGCAGATGTCCCAGTGTAGTTGGCCGATTTCCATAACCAAACAAACAGGAGTGATTGATGGATGTTTTGGACTGCAGGTGGCCCGTAGGGAAAAGGGGATATTAACTATGCTTGCTTTTGCGTGGGAAACCCAGAGTTGGTTTCACTTTTTCTATGCCAATATGATTTATTCAAAAAAGTTTTATATACTTTCGGTAAAATAATGTTCCAGGAATTCCTTGTTCTCAATTCCCCAACTGGACAGTTGACACCACACATTATAAAGGTGGAGAAAAATGGATTTAGAAGGAAGGGAATGACTTGATCGAAAGAGACTACCTACCACCTATTGGAGAGAGAGGTAGGCTGCCATCATCTGTGGCTTCTCGTAATCGGCTGGGCCTTCTCTCAATTTCCGGTGGCTCTGGATTTTGGAGCGGCTGTGGTGCTTCATTCTTGGAAGAATCTGCAGTAAATATTAAACAATCACACTGCCACGAACATACAGGACTCCGTTCAGACAGGGCTGGTTATGCAGCACTCACGACACACTCACGTGATACATGTACAACCTCTAAGCCAATTTGCTTTAATTATTACTTTAAAAAAAAAAAGCAGAATTACAGGCATGTTATAGATGAAATCCATCAAGGTTTGACAGTCTTTCAGAATTCCGACTGACATGATTCAGATTATAATGCTGCCCTAAAAAGTTAGACACTTCTGATCTATAGATATGAAAGAAATATCAGATGGGAGTCTCAATGTCTTAAATGGTTTTATAGCAATAGCACTTAGGCCTATATACCGCTTCATAATGCTTTACAGCCCTTTCTAAGCAGTTTACAGAGTCAGCCTCTTGCCCCCAGCCATCTGGGTCCTCATTTTACCCACCTTGGAAGGATGGAAGTGTTTTTTTCGATAAAGAAAGATGCATAGGCAGGATGATGATTCACGGGAAGGCCCTTCGGTGGGAAGGCACCTTGGGGAAGGCACCCTGACTCCATTCCAAAGACTCCCTTTTATTGTCATTTTACAGCTACCATGGCAAAACATTAATCAACGTTTACTTGTACTGATTGGTTACAGAAGGCTCATGTTTTTCACGTGAACACCCCATTTCTCTCTCGTGCTCTTTCTGTGTCACACAATGCTACGTGCTGGGTCTTGCATACTTGAGATAGGGTCTCTGGCAGACATCCTGTCTTTACATTCTTGATGAGATTAGGACTTTGTGTAAGGTGCTTGTTTACACAGCGTGGTTTGCCAGCCACTGAGATAACACTCACCCCCACATGGAAGGCTGAGTCAGCCTTGAGTCTGGTGAGATTCGAACTGCTGGCTGTGGGCAGAGTCATCCTACAAATACTGTATTCTACCGTGCTACAACTACTCCTTTATGGTTTTATGGAGTCGTGTAGGTGAGATGGGCAGTATAGAAATTTGATAAATTATTTATTTGTTTGTTTGTTTATTTATCTATTTATTTATTAAGCTTATATGGCGTCCTCTCTCCGAAAAGGACTCAGGGCAGCTCACAGCAATAAAAAACAGATAAAATCAATATTAAAATGTTAAAAACCATTAAAACTCCCCTTAAAAGCCCCTTCAGTACAATCCGGCCTGGTGAAATAACCGTGTCTTAAGGTCACGGTGGAAAGAGCGCAGGTCAGGGGCCACCCGGAGCTCCAGGGGGAGTTGATTCCATAAGGTAGGTGCGCCCACAGAGAAAGCCCGTTCCCTGGGAGTTGCCAGACAACACTGCCTGGCCGACGGCACTCCAAGGAGGCCCTCCCTGTGGGAACGCACCGGGCGATGGGGAGCTGTCGCTGGCCGCAGATGATCCGTCAGGTACCCCGGGCCTAGGCCATGTAGGCTTTATAGGTAATAACCAGCACCTTGAATCTCACCCGGAGGGCAACCGGTAGCCAATGCAGGTCGCGCAGGAGGGGTGTAACATGAGAGTGTCGGGACACTCCCATCACTACCCGCGCGGTCGCATTCTGCACCAGCTGAAGCCTCCGAGTGGTCTTCAGGGGCAGCCCCATGTAGAGAGCATTGCAGTAGTCGATCCGAGAGGTTACAAGCACATGAGTGACTGTGCCGAGGTCATCACGGTCCAGGTAGATAATGAGAGCATCATGATATTCTTTTGTCACCTGACCATTCCATTCCTTTTTCAGGTGGGGCTAACTAAAGGGGACTCCATGTTGTGATTGGTTCTCTCTCAGCCCAAATGTCGACCCTGAAGTTGACCTGGCCGAAGCCATCTTGGAGCTTCATGTTGCCACACTGGAGCTGAGGGATAGGGAGTGGGGGTTAGAGATAACCAAGGTTGTGTAGTCAAAATAAAATACTTTCCCTTGGGAATCAAGGACGTTCTCACCCCTGGCTGGAGGAAGGAGGAGTGATGTCACCAGACCGGTGGAGGCTGCCTTGATTGGGTCATGTGGCTGTTTGGGGTTAAGAGGAAAACTTTTACTTTTAATTAGGTGAAAACCAAGGCGCCCCTCGGAGTGGGTTTTCACCAGATATGTGCCAATATGATATTTCCAATAAAGCTGTTCTTTGAGGAATTCACCTGCCTTGGAGTTTGTGCTTGCGATGGATCTATTACTTGGAATCTGACACCAATTTCTAGTCATAAGAGCCTGGTGGCGCAGTGGACTAAGTGCTGTTAAAGTAGCACTTAAGTTGCCAGCTGCCTGCAATTACTGCAAGTTCAAATCCCACCAGGCTCAAGGTTGACTCAGCCTTCCATCCTTTCTAAGGTAGGTAAAATGAGGACCCAGATTGTGGGGGCAATAAGCTGACTTTGTATAAATATACAAAAGTATGAAGGCTATTGCTTAACGCATTGTAAGCCGCCCTGAGTCTCCGGAGAAGGGCGGCATATAAATCAAATAAAAACATAAATAAATAAAATATATCTCTACTAAGCTATTTATGGTACTGAGAACACAGGTAGTCCTCAACTTACAACCACAATTGAGCTCAACATTTCTGTGGCTAAGTGAGACACTTGTTCAATGAGTTTTGCCCCATTTTGCTACCCTTTCTTGCCACAGTTGTTGAGTGAATCTGGTTTTCCCATTGGCTTTGCTTGTCAAAATGTCGCCAAAGGGGAACACATGACTGCGACCGTCATAAATAGGAGCCAGTTGCCAAGTGTCTGAATTCTGATGACATGACCATGGGGATGCTGCAACGGTCGTAAGTGTGAAAATCAGCGATAAGTCTCTTTTTCCAGTGCCGTTATAACTTGGAACAGTCACTAAACAAATGGTTGTAAATCAAGGATTATCTACATGCAACAATGTAGTGTTTCCTTATAGAAGCCTTGAGCCTTTTTAAACCCCCTTTACTAATTTGCAGTTGGAATTTGACTCATCATTCTGAAATCTGTGGGCTGTTCCAAAGTTTATAGCGTAATGTTCTACAAATCCAGCTAACAAAACAAAAATGTGTATTAATAACAACACCAGAGGAGGCTCGTTCCGAAAGCTCCCCAGGGGATAAAACTCATCTCAAAATATTCGGATCTTTAAAAAGATCTATGTTCAAATTAAGGAAGCAATACTTTAAAGATGAGCGTGGAAATGTCAATAAAAGAAGCACTGAAAACCTGGGCATGGTCTGGCAGCTTTATCCTGAATTTCGGTGTCTTTCAGAGCAGGGGTCTCCAACCTTGGCAACTTTAAAACTTGTGGACTTCAACTCCCAGAGCTCCTCAGACAGCTTTGCTTTGCTGGCTTTGCTGGCTGAGGGAGTTGAAGTCCACAAGTTTTAAAGTTGCCAAGGTTGGAGACCCCTGTTCCAGAGTGCAGTGTGAAAGCTCTTACCAAGGGAACTTTTTTCATTCTTCTCCTCTGGAAAACTTGTGCCAGTCAGTTCTCTGCACATCTGCAGGAATTGTTCCTTGTGAGGAGGGCGGACAAACATGGCGAATTCTACCAAAGAAAGTAAGCAGAAGGTCACGATGTGCCAATGACTTCCAAGGAAAAACGAGAACATGTCTCGTCTTCTCAAACAAATGACTATGGAGATTCTCAATCATCCAGGTCATGGTTATCCCAAGGGTGTGTGTTTTTTTTCCCCTAAAGGCAACTGGATTTTATTGGTGTTTGGCTTCTCATCCTGGAAGCTTCTTCAGAACTGAACTGTTTTCAAAGAAACACCAAGAAAGTTCAATTGCTTTTTAGGGAGGAAAAAACCACCTTTGGGAAAAACAAGACTTCTCAGCTCCAAATTTTTTATTTGTTTATCAAAATATACAACAGAAATAAAAATAAAAATATGAGGAGAGCAGGGGAGGAAAAAGGGAAGAAGAAAAAGTTTAAGGTAAAAGGGAAAGAAAGAAAGAAAAGCATTGATTTCCAACTCTCTTTAGCGCAGTAGAATAAGATAATGAAATACAGCCTCAGCTTTTACATAATACAGGTAGTCCTCAACTTAAGACCACAACTGAGCCCAACATTGCCATCGCTAAGTGAGACATTTGTTAAGTGGGTTTTGCCCCATTTTATGATCATTCTTACTACAGTTGTCAAGTGAATCAACTACACTTATTAAATTAGTAACACGGTTGTTAAATGAATCTGGTTTCTCCTTTGACTGCTTGTCAGAAGGTTGTGAGTGTGTGCTTAAGCCTAAAAGCTTAAAATTATTAAGCCTAAAAGAAAAGCCTCCGGTTTTTATCTTTATATTTGCTTTAAGAATCTTCTGTATAAAGATGTGAATCCTACTCCCAATATAAAACAAGGATGATTGTTTTATACCCAGTTGTAATCCACTGTGGATTCTTTCCACAGTGCTTCCTAACCTATTGTTGTGACCTCGGCTTCCTGAGTCATTAAAACACACGAGTAGTCCCAAAAACCTCTTTTATTGCAACACTTGTGAATTACGTTCATTCACAGCTGAGTCTCAATTAGTTGCAAAAAGTCCTTTGGGAGAAGTCCTTCGAGATAAATCACCAACCTTTATTTCCCTTGACACTCTGCCAAAGACCTACTGGCAAAGCCACACGGAGTCCAGAATCAAACAGAGCTGCTGACTAGGAACAGAATTAACAACGTTGCTTTCCTACAAAAGCCATTGCTTCTCTTTTAAGCCTTATGGGAGGGGCCAATCATCTCCAGGCCTTACTCCCAAGTCTTCCCTTTTGTTTTAACTGTTCTTGTCTTCTGGCAGCTCTGTGCATGTGCGTACTAGGAACAGGCTCCTCCTGTTCCTCTGCCTCTCTGCTGTCCAACTCTGGAGGCTCTGGAGTCCGCACATCACTCCCAGATGGCCCTGGCCCCCTCTCTGCCTCTGACGCAGAGCCCTCGTCCGTGCCTTCCCCAGACTCCAGGACTAGCTGATGTTCCTCCCCAGCCTCCTCACGGTCCGACTCCGCTGCCAGCTCCGCAGGCTGCTGGCAGACCACAACACCTATGAGAGCTAGAGTCCTTGACTTACGACCACAATTGAGTCCAAATTTTATGTCATTAAGCAAGACATTTGTTAAGTGAGTTTTGCCCCATTTTACGACTCTTCTTGCTGTTAAGGAAATCACTGTACTTGTTAAATTAGTAACGGGATTATTAAGTGGCTTCCTCATTGACTTTGCTTGTCAGAAGGTTGTAAAAGGTGACTCTGCAACTGTCATAAATATGAGTCAGTTGCCAAGCATCTGAATTTTGATCATGTGACCACGGGGATGGTTGTAAGTGTGAAAAATGATCACAAGTCACTTTCTTCTGTGATGTTGTAACTTCGCACAGTCACTAAACGAACTGTTGTAAGTCAGGGACTACCTGTAATGCTTTGTTTTTTTTATTTGCTAAAATTACAGAACTGCTGTCAGGAATGGGTTAAAACCACAGCATCCTCCTTTGGAAGGGCGAGACTGAAATATGAAGGTTTGAGAAGACAAAATGTTTCTCTCTCTCTCTCCCAAAGCGAAATCTAACTTTCCTGGAAAACTAGAAAAATTTCCTCCCCCACAAACAAGAGGTCAATATTCCCCCCCCGGGGGGGGGGGGGGAGAGAAAAGGGCCCTTGATGGGATAACAAGAGAGTTTCTTCGTTATAGTTGTTAGGGCATCTGACAACATCCATTCATTTCTTAATAAGAAACCATGATATTATTAGAAGGAGGCTAAGATAAATATCCTTATCTTTTTAAGGAATGAGGAAAAAAACCCAAACCTCTAAGTAAAAGATAGGTCTGGTTTTTACTAAGTGAATCATCTGTTCCTGAGAAATTTAAAACGAAGCCATTTTTAAACAGTGAAATGGTCTTCCAAGAATAATGGCAAGCTGTTCCTTGCTAGAGATTTTCCAGCGGGACTTAGGTGGCTGCTGGTTCAAGAATGGTTGAGTGCAGTGTTTCTCAATCTTGGCAGCTTGAAGATGGGTGGACTTCAACTCCCAGAATTCCCTGCTGGCTGGTGGATTCTGAGTTGAAGTCCACCCATCTTCAAATGGCTAAGGCTGAGAAACTGCTTTAGTGGAATCCTAGGTTGGCTGTGCAACTGTCCAATTTTGGAAGAAGCAGCATTCTTGGGCATTCAACAAATGTCGTTTAAATGGACCCTGAAGCATTGCATCAGTGCTAGAAGGCAGTGGGGTTGTGGAGAGGAGGAAGAGGAAGAGGAGGAGGAGGAGGAGGAGGAGGAGGAGGAGGAGGAGGAGGAGGAGGAGGAGGAGATCTCTCAGCTTGGTTGTTTTCTTAGAGACGTTTCAGTACCCAACTAGGTAACATAATCAGTGCTCGAAGGGAATGGCAACTCTTCTAACTCCCTTTTAGCACTGATGATGATGATGATATTATCCATTCAGTCGTGTTTGACTCTTGGGAATTCTATAGGTCACGTTTCTCCACATTTTCTGATCTTGCACTATTTCTTTGAGTTGTTCTCTTCTCTGGTTGGTGTCAACTTCGATAGTGTCCAGCCACTGTGAACTTTGGTGGCCTGGTTTCCTTTTACTGCTAACTCTTCTCAACATAATTGCTTTCTCCAGTGAAATTCCCCCGTATGACATGGCCAAAGTAACTGAGACGCAGTTTCGTGATTTTTTTCCTTCCAGAGACATATCTGGTATTATGCACTCCAGTCCTTGCCTATTAGTCCCCTTTGCTGTCCAAGGAATATGCAGGAGCCTTCTCCAGCACCATAATTCAAGCAAGTCGATTTTCTTCTTGTCTTGCTTTTTTAAGGTCCAATAACTGATGACAACTTAGAAAACAACTAAGCTCAGAGAGCACCAAGGGCCCATTAAGCAGAGAGAGCCTGCTTTTTGGTCATTAGTAAAGGTAGGGTAGATAAGCTTTTACTAAGGAGCCCCAAATATGGATTTTGTGTAGCGAGCAGAGAAGACGTTTGTCTTCGCACTGAAATACAAACATGGTTATTCCTGGTGACAGTCTAAAAATTGCCTCTGAGTCCTAGTGATGCAATTCTATGACTCTTGCTTCCTGCAAACCTTCATCCACTGTAATTTTCAGGCCAATAAACAAATAAAGGTACAAGTATTACGAATGATAACCGCAGACAAAATGCTGTTGTCATCTTTACTTTCTTAATTTTAAGTTAAAGCACAATTTCTTCCTGTACTTTCAGGGTAGCCAAATACAGACTGTTTATTGACATAAAACATGGGTGAACGATTCCTGCTTCAACTCCTCCACTGGACTGGACTGGAAAACTCCCATTTATTTATTTATTTTATTTATTGGTTCAATTTATATGCTGCCCTTCTCCGGAGACAGGGCGGCTTACAAGGCGTTAAGCAATAGCCTTCATACTTTTGTATATACCTGCTTAGTAGGGCTTTCGGCCCCTCCTAAGCGGTGTTCTTTTTTATACAAAGTCATCTTATCGCCCCTACAATCTGGCTCCATCCTTGAAAGGATGGAAGGCTGAGTCAACCATTTGCTTTATTTTGAGTTGAAATTTGTGCCAGAAGGCTGCATCTTCTATACAGTACAGACAGTCCTCATCGTACAACCACAACTGAGCCCAAAATTCCTGTTGTTAAGCAACAGGGCCAATCTTATTCTTCTTGTGAAGCAAGACAATTGTTAAGTGAGTTCTGCCCCATTTTACAACCTTTCTTGCCACAGTTGTTAAGTGAATCAGTGCAGTTCTTAAATTAATAACACGGCTGTTAAGTGAATCCAGCTTCCCCGTTGACTTTGCTGGTCAGGTGGCCACAAAAGGGGATCACATGACCCTGGGACACAACAACTGTCATAAATATGAGTCAGTTGCCAAGTGTCTGAATTTTGGCCATGTGACCATGGGGGTGCTGCAATGGTTGTAAGTGTGAAAAATGGTCAGAAATGACATCTATGGAGATTCTCAGTCATCCAGGTCATGGTTGTCCCAAAGGTACTTTTTCAGGAAACAACTGGACTTCCTTGTTTTTCTTTTGAAGACGTTTTACTTCTCATCCAAGAAGCTTCTTCAGCTCTGACTGGATGCTGGGGAAAGGAAGGATTTATATTCCTTGCAGACAGCTGGTCATTTGCATCCTTTCAGAGACTTCTTGTGGCCACTTGGAGGTTTGTCTTTATCCTCAGGGGATCACAAAAGAAAGAGCGGTAAAAGAGGCCATCTATCTCAAAATTGAAGAACTTACTTTCAACAAAGGGAGAGCAATACAACATCATCTATCTCCAGTCTACAACACAATCCTTTCAGCAGTTCCAAGAGGGCTCCACACCCATTTGCACCACTCAGGTGACCCTGAGGACACAGACAAACATCCAAGGGGCCTCAATGGCTCTCTAAAAGGATGCAAATGACCGGCTGACCGCAAGGAATATAAATACTTCCATTCCTCACCATCCAGTCAGAGCTGAAGAAGCTTCTTGGATGAGAAGCGAAACATTTTCAAAGAAAAACAAGGAAGTCCAGTTGCCTCTTGAAAAAGAATCTTCGGGATGGTTATTAGCCACTTTTTTCAGTGCCGTTATAACTTTGAGTGGTTACTAAACAAATGGTTGTAAGACAAGGACTATCTGTAAATATAATAAGTGGGCTATTCTTGCAATGCAGCATTTCCCCACCTTTCTGGATTGGCGGACTGGGGGGGCAGGGCAGGGAGGGGAAAAGGGGGGATGGTTTTGTGTGAGGGCATTTACGTGCACGCACGGGTATACACAGCTTCATTTGTGTGAGCAGCGGGCACACGTGCATGCTCAGGGGAATGGGGCTGCAAGCACTGGGGCTTGCCGCTCGGGTGAGTGGGGCTATGCATGTGTAGCCCAGTTGTGAATAGGCCATGGCCCAGTAATGGGCTGTGACCCATATGTTGGGGACCCCTGTTGTAAAGGAGTTGCTTTCTTTTTATAGGTAAGGAAATAAAATTTGTTATTACAATTAAGTCTCCTTCCTTGTCCAATTTTGCCTTGCTGGAAGTGACTCACCATTCCCATACCTCTTCTCCCACCTTTTTGAAAACACTTTTACTATTTATTTTATTTATATCCTGCTTTTGTTATTTGTTTTTTTAAACAGCACAAGGCAGCAAACATAGGACCTAATTATCTATGGGACCGTCTACTGCCACAGACGACCTCCCATCGACCCATGTGCTCCCACAGAGAGGGCCTTCTCGGGGTGCCATCAGCCAAACAATGTAGGCTGGCGACCTCCAGGGGGAGAGCTTTCTCTGTGGGGGCACCTATCCTCTGGAATCAGTTACCCCTCGAGATACGGAAAATCCCAGACCTCAGTGCCTTCCGTCGTGCCCTGAAAACTTACCTCTTCAAACAAGCCGGGCTGGCTTAAGCAGTATTTTAAATTTTAAATTTTATGGGGATTGGTATTTTTAATTTGAGCCGAAATTTATTATTCTATTTTTAATTGTTCTTATTGTTTATATTATGTGTTTTTTAATTCCGGCTGTACACCGCCCTGAGTCCTCAGGGAGAAGGGCGGTCTATAAATTTAATATAAATAAATAAATAAATAAATATCTATTGCCTTCCTTCTCCTATTTTCCCCACAAAAGCAACCCTGTGGGGTGAGTTGCGCAGAGACAGAGTAATTTGTCCAAAGTGACCCAGTCGACTTTCAAACCTAAAATGGGACTAGAACTCGCAGCCTCCTGATGATTGGCCCAAAGTCACTTAAGGAGGGATTAGAATTCACAATCTCTGAGTTTGTAACCTGATGTCTCAACCAGTAGACCAAGCTGGCTTTTTTGGGTTAGAAGGAAAAGGAATCTTTGTAAAAGGCAGGAAAACACTTTAATTGTTTTGGAACAGAAACAAAGGAATTTGTTATTATGAGGTAATGTCATGGGAGAGAAATCCTTTCCAGAGTCTGCTATAGTGATCCCTAGATTTTAGATGCAAATTTGATATGCCTCTTTTTAGCTTTATATTATGTTGTTGTTATATCCACATCCTCTGCGTGTCACTTACTTTGGCCATGTTATGCGGGGAAATTCACTGGAGAAAGCAATTATGTTTGGAAGAGTTAACAGTAAAAGGAAACCAGGCTGCCCAAGAACACGGTGGCTGGACATCATCAAAAGTGATACCCCCCAGAGCATAAAACAATTCAAAGAAGTGGTGCAAGATTGGAAGATGTGGAGAGACCTTGGCCCACAGAATTCCCAAGCATCGGACACGACTGAATGGATAACAGCATCATCATCCACATCCTATTTCCAAATTACAGGACCATATCTCGTCACTTTAGGGGAATTTGAGGGAAAACCAACTGTACTTGTGCTATTTCAAAACAGCCTTTCAAAAGCCATTTCATTTTAATTTCAAATAAAGGGATAACGCAGAAACAGGAAATTAGGAATACTAAGGAAGGATATTTTTCACATCTGATATACAGCAGAGGAATTCAAGACTGGACAGAGAAATAAAAAAAACAGATTACTAATTGTGCACATACTGTATAATTAAAATCTCCTGACCTCATGGATTAATAAAATTTGCCAAGAGCCAAGTTCAACTCATTCCAGTCTTTAATAATGGTTAGCATATCTTTACAAAAGATATAAAGATATGTCTTATTTCCTTCCTATGATGGCCTGACATACAGCCATTGCAGTATCCCCATAGTCATCTGATGAAAATTCAGACACTTGGCAATTGACTCATAATTATGACGGTTGCAGTGTCCCGGGGTCATGTGATCCCCTTTTGCAAACTTCTGACTTTAAGCGAAGTCAATGGGGAGGCAAGATTCACTTAATGACCATATTACTAACTTAACGCCTGCAGTGATTCCCTTGAGAACTGTGATAAGAGAGGTCCTAAAATAGAGCAAAACTCGTTTAACAAATGTCTCAGCAACAGAAATGTTGGACACAATTGTGGTCGTATGTCGAGGACTATCTGTATTTTGAACTTCTATAGTTAATTAAGTTTTGGATCTGTTTTGCCACCAGAATTTATTCATTCATTCATTCATTCATTCATTCATTCATTCATTCATTCATTTAAATTTTTATACCGCCCTTCTCCTGCGGGACTCAGGGCAGTGCACAGCCAGGATAAAAACATAACATATAAAATTTAAAAACAATTTAAAAAACATTAAACGATTTCGGCCCGGTAATTTAAAACAACCCAATTAAAACCGAATTCAATTAAAACTGGGAGGACGGGATCAAGCCAGCCCTGCTAGATGGAATAAGTGCGTTTTCAGGGCCCGACGAAAAGTCCGGAGGTCTGATATCGTGCGTATCTCAGGGGGTAGGTCATTCTAGAGGGCAGGTGCTGCCACAGAGAAGGCTCTCCCCCTGGGGGTCGCCAGCTGACATTGTCTGGCCGACGGCACCCCGAGAAGGCCCTCTCTGTGCGAGCGTACCGGCCGGTGGGAGGCTATTGGCGGCAGAAGGCGGTCTCGCAGGTACCCCGGCCCTAAGCCATGGAGCGCTTTAAAGGTGGTTACCAACACCTTGAAGTGCACCCGGAAGACCACAGGAAGCCAGTGCAGCTCACGCAGGAGAGGCTTAGCTGTTTTGCAATCCCTTGGGGAGGGCAATGTGTCCTATAGTTCTTCCCAACACATAAACCATAATGCCCCGGACCTAACAGAATACTGACAGCTTACTCTAAAAACAGTTGGGAGAGGCACTTACTCTGCAGAAGGTGGAAGTTCTCTGGCTTCTCCGTAGTGAGGGCTACCACCACAGTCACCATCGAGTCGTAGTCCCCCGTCTTCCTGTATGCGACGAGTGCTGACCTGAAGGTATTATAGGCGGTTTTGTCCAGCGACCTCTTGAGTTCATTTACATAGGCCGACAGGTAGGTCTCTTTCTCGTCCTCCTTTGTGGTACTGAATGAACTTCTTGGGGAGACATCAGACACCTTGGCACTGCTTTCTCCTGAGACACAACACACAACACGGTGGGGAAACACAAATGACTCAGGCTGATTGGGGTCTGCGTGTTCTGTGGCTACGTCTCAGAAATACAGGTGGTTGGTCCTCGATTTATAACAGTTCACTTAGCGACTGAAGTGACAGCGGCACTGGAAAAAAGTGACTTATGGCCGTTTTTCACACTTATGACCATTGCAGCACCCCCATGGTCATGTGATCAAAATTAAACTGACTCATATTTATCATGGTTGCAGCATCCTGTGATCCCCTTTTGAGGCCTTCTGACAAGCAAAGTCAAGGGGGAAGCCAGATTTATTTCATAACCGTGTTACTAACTTAAGAGCTGCCAGCGGTTCGCGTAACCACTGTGGCAGGAAAGGTTGTAAAATGGGTCAAAACTCACTTAACAATGGTCTCAGTCAGCAATGGAAATTCTGGGCTCAGTTGTGGTCGTAAGTAGAGGACTACCTATAATTGAACTCTGAACACAGGTAGTCTTTGACTTACCACCTTTTGTTCAGTTGATCATTTGAAGTTACAACGGAACCGAAAGAGTGACTTATGACTGTTTTCCACACTTATAGCCTTTGCAGCATCCCCAGGGTCAGGTGATCAAAATTCAGAGGCTTTAGCAACTGGTATGCATTTATGATGGTAGGAATGACCCAGGGTTACGTGATTCCCTTCTGCAACCTTCTGACCAGCAAAGTCAACGAGGAAGCCAGATTCACTTTACAATTGGGTTACTAACTTAACTGCAGCAATTCCCCTTAATGACTGTGGCCAGAAAGGTCATAAAATAGGGCAAAACTCACTTAACAACTGTCTTGCTTAGCAACTTGGGCTCAATTGTGCTTGTTAGCTGAGAACCACCTGTAAAGCGTTCTTGATGTGGTATGGCTGGTAAGGAAGCATTGACCCTTTTGAACTCTGGTGTGGGAGAAGACTTCTAAGCAGGGGTGAAATGTAAAATTTGTTACTACCGGTTCTGTGGGTGTGGCTTGGTGGGAGGGGGTAATATGACTGGGTGGGCATGGCCAACTTTTTTAAAAAAAAACTTTTGAAAGCATTTTTTCTGCAAATGCAAAAAAAATGCTTTGAAAAGCCTCTGCCGATCAGGAACACAGCTGGGATCGTCAGAGCCTTTTCAAATCATTTTTTAAACCACCCCTTCTACTGAAGAGGTTGCAGAAAAAAATGCTTTAAAAGTCTCTCTGATGATCCCAGCTGAGTTGCCTGATCGTTTTAAAAAATGCTTTGAAAAGCCTCTGACATCCTAGCTGAGCCGCGCGATTATCAGAGGCTTTTTTTTTACTTTTAAAAGCATTTTTTTCATCGGAAGAAGTTGTAGAAAAAATGCTTTTAAAAGTAAAAAAAAAACCCTCTTGATGATCGTGTGGCTCAGCTGGGCATGGTGGTGGTTGTGTTGGGGGGGGGGGGCACAGAGATTCTTGCTACCGGTTCTCCGAACCACCCGCCGCCATTGCTACCAGATCGGGCGATCCGGTCCGAACCGGGGGCATTTCAGCCCTGCTTCTAAGGATGCTACCGATAATTAAAAACAAACGAACAACTGGCTCCTCAAACAAAGCAAAGTTCTGTGTTCTTGCTGGAGGTACAAATGACCAGACTAAAATTACCACGTCAAATTATTATTCTGGACCGAGGTCTCTGGAGAAGGCGCTGATGCTGGGCAAGGTGGAAGCAAAGAAGAAAAGGAGGATTGGCCACAAGATGGACTTGATTATAGCACTGATGGATGCACTGTTAGAGACCTGAAGAGCCAGGATGGGGACATATCATCCCGGAGAAGGTCTATCTGCTAAGAGGTGACACCAACTTGATGGCACATAATCAATTAATCATGATTCCAGGTGTGGTCTTCGCTAACTTTAACCCAAGTATATCACGGGTCAACAAACCTAGCAGCTTTAAGGCTTGTGGACTTCAATTCCCAGAATTCCCCAGCCAGCACAGCTACATTTGGAGACCCCCTAATATACTTGGGTTAAAGTAAATGATGGCCACACCTGGAATCCCACTAGTAATCCATGCAGCTCGTAGAGCAGAGATGTTATAGAAGGAACATCTTTATGATAGGCATAAAGGAATGCCTATCATTGCACGGTTGCATTCTGGACCAGTTTAGCTTGCTGATGGTTTTCAAGGTTCGCCCCATATAGAGCATGATGCAGTAATCCAAGCTGATCCTCGACCTTTTGATTTCTAAACTAGACTATAACCTAACAGCGGTTTTCCCTGGTATAATGGTCAACTCTCTATGATTGCCTCCAGAACTGTAAATGCTCCAACACTGAAAGTTTTTAAGAAGAGACTGGATAACCATTTGTCTGAAGTGGTGTAGGGTTTCCTGCCTAAGCAGGGGGTTGGACTAGAAGACCTCCAAGGTCCCTTCCAACTCTGTTATTCTAATCTATTCTATCTGCTTTGATTCCCTATTAAATTATGTCGAAAAGCACATATTCTAGCTGGATGACTTTGGGACAATCCACCAGGAGACAGTGAGTTCTAGTCCCACCTTAGGCATGAAAGCCAGCTGGGTGACTTTGGGCCGGTCACTCTCTCTCAACCCAACCCACCTCACAGGGTTGCTGTTTAGGAAAATAGGAGGAGGAAAGTGTATAATGCCTGTTTTGCTACCTTGACTTACCTATAAAGTAATAAAGGTGGAATAAAAACCAAATCAATAAATAAATATTCTTGCTGTGCGGTATGTCAAACCCAATGGAATTAGGCAAGATTGAGGAAACAAGAACTTTACAGATTTGAGAAATGAACGAAATGTTGAAATTTTATTTCTTTTGAGTTTCCCTTCTTTATTCCGGCCATTGGTCTCCTTGGAAAACCCAGACTTGCATCACTTAACATCCTCTTCAATAGCTTTATTGTTTTCTCCAGGTTATTGCACATCCTCAAGAGTGTTTTTCAAAGGACAAACCAGGATATAAAGGGGGTAAATTTCCCCATTGTTAAAGAATGTGCAATGCTTACTGAGAAACAGACTCGCCCTCTTGCACTAATAAACCAGAAGTAAGAACAATGATTATTGCTCCAAGCTACGTATGTCACGTTTGTTCATCCAAATTCAAAGTAAGGGAAACATTTCCTTTCCATTAAAAAATTCTTCTTCTTCTTTTTTTTTGAAGTCCAAACTGGATGACTAATGTGCAGCAGAGCAATTACAAAGATTCTTTCCCTGGGGCATAAGTCTTCAAAAGAGGATTTAAGAATTTCCCTCTTTCTCCCAATTCAAAACTGCATTTGGTTTCATCCGTGTGAGCAGGTGATTGAATTCAGTTTTAATGATGAACTGGAAACGAAAAGTTCCCCACAGGTGTTATCAGGAACTTTATTTAAAGCATACCTTTCACATTTAAATCAGCCGTCAGGTGGGATCCCCCTTTGTTTAAATGCTGCACGGAATTAAGCTGTTTAGTGGAATCTTCCAAAAAAGTAATTTTCTTTTCATAGTTCTGTCCTAAAATCAAAGAAAACCAGATAGAGATATTGGCTTTATTAGCATAGGGGTCCCCAACCTTTCCAGCTTGAAGGGGAGGCATGCACCATTCCATTTGTGCGAGTGGCGGGCTTTCACTTGTGCGAATGGAGCTTCGCACGTGAGCGGAGGGTGCTTGCGTTTATGAGTGAAGCTCCACTCGGCTGCCATCTCTCCCACGGCCTGGGAGAGCCCAGGACGCAGCCCAGGAATTGGGGACCCCTGGATTACCAGCAAAAATAACAAACGTATCAGAACACCAAGTGTGATAAAACCCACCCAAGAAATAATTCTATTAGCTGGCGGCAGCAAGGCCATATTCCCCTGACAAGATAGGCAATAGATATTTTTTTAAGTAAGTAGAAATAGTCTTATTGGTTTATTATTATTTACTAAATTTATACGCCGACCATCTCGCTAATAAGCAAATCTGGGCTGTTTATAGTATCGTAAATAACAGTACAGGTAGTCCTCAACTTAGAGCCACAATTGAGTCCAACATTTCTGTTGCTAAGTAAGACAGTTGTTAAGTGAGTTTTGCCCCATTCTACAAGCTTTCCTGCCACAGCTGTTAAGTGAATTACTGCAGTTGTTAAGTTAGTAACACGGTTGTTAAGTGAATCTGGCTTCCCCATTGACTTTGCTTGTTAGAAAGTCGCACGAGATGATCATGTGACTCAGGGACGCTGCGACCGTCATAAATACGAGCCAGTTGCCAAGCGTCTGAATTTTGATCATGTGTCACTTTTTTTAGGGCCATTGTATCTTCGGCCAGTCACTAAACAAATGGTTGTAAATTGAGGACTACCTGAATAAAAATTGAAAATGTTAAACTTTAAGCATTAAAATTAACAAAAAAACATTTATTGATAGCAGCGGACAGTAGGTGGGAGGGGAAGTTCCTGGGAAGATTCAGGAAAACTTAAATCCAGGGACTTTATCAGTAACTGATAAAGAAAATGGGTAAAGAAGCCTAGACATTTTTTCCTTGTTAAGGCGGATTTACTTTGTTTTGAGAGAGCTTGAAAGAAAAGCCTCTACAATAACAAAACAGGGTAGAAAAGGACGCTCTGTTCTGGCGAGGGCATTGTTACTTTTCCTGGGAAAGGGGTGGCTTCTACGAAAAATACATTTCAATGCCGGCGAAGCTGCCAGCTGCTTAAAGACGGCCTCACCTGCATTTTCAGCTAATAGCAATCTATCTTCCTGCAGCAGGCTGTGCTCGGGTTTGTATCCACAACCGACGCCGGTCAGGGAACGGCAAGCTTCGTCAAATTGCTTTTTGTGCTGAGGCCGAATAAATTGGTAAAACTCTGGCAAATAATTAAAAAAAAGAAGACGAAGAAGAAGAAGGAAAGATGAAGATAGCAGTTAACAGGGTCAAACGCTGGCCTGTTTCTCCCCAAATGCAGTGTGTATTTTAGCCTACGCAAATCCAGCAATGTAATGCATCAATCATTGGTTAATGATTCAGTGTATAGCACACCTGCCAGAACGTACACCTCCAAATAGAAACAACCCTTGGCTCCATTTGCTGAGAAAGGTATAGTTTACTAGAGATCAAATTTATTGCAGTATTGCAAAGCCAGAACTGAGAATCACGGCCCAAATCCATAAGTTTTCCTTTTCTCTTCCTTAACTGTCTCTCATTGCCCAACCCGATGTAACCAATCAGGTTCAGGCAAGGTGTTTTCCTAATGGTCAGTCCATGCAAGCAGTTTGGTATGCAGCCCCCTCTTCCTTCCAGCTGAGTCAGTGGTGGTGGGTTTCAAATTTTTTTACTACCTGTTCTGTGGGCGTGGCTTGGTAGGCGTGGCTTGGTGGGCACGGCAGGGGAAGGATACTGTAAAATCTCCATTCCCACCCCACTCTAGGGGAAGGGTACTGTAAAATCTCAATTTCCTACCCAATCCAGGGGAAGGTTACTGCAAAATCCCCATTTCCTCCCCAATACAGGAAAAGGTTACTGCAAAATCCCCATTTCCTCCCAATCAGCTGGGACTTGGGAGACAGAGAATAGATGGGGGCGGGGCCAGTTAGAATTTTTACTACCGGTTCTCCAAACTACTCAAAATTTCCACTACCGGTTCTCCAGAACTGGTCAGAACTTGCTGAAACTCACCTCTGAGCTGAGTGACCTTGAGGCAGTGTCTAGAGAAGGCACAGCACTTACTTTTGTTTCCCCAAGCATTCCCCCCCTTCATGGCAGTCTGTCACCGCATAGCAGCAAAGCATAAGTGAGCACAAGGTGGCAGCTGACAGCATAGGAATGGGCTATCTGCCAGAAGATCCCCCCCCACTTCTACATCTTAAGACTGTGCTGCCAAAACGGGCAAAACGATGATTTTCAACAGTATTGGAGGTATCTTTGGAGGAGTCACACTGCCATTAACCGTCATATCTGCGCATGCTCAAGATGGCGTTCCGGTACTGAGACCTCCGATTGTTGGGAGGGGATGCCTCGGTTTAAGGAGGCTTTGGAGGGTCGGGCGGAACATCTAAGGCCCTCGCCCGGGTAAAGGAGTGTCAGGAGGACATTTCGAGAGCTTCGCCAGCTCTCCGGACCATCCCAGCTCCGAAAAAAAAGCCAAAAAAAAAACCGGCTTCAGGGAAGACGGCGGGAGACGCCGCTAGAGAGTGGGCGCGGCTTCACAGGCCTGGCGGAACAGCCAGGGCGATATCGGCGGCTACCTGCGGCTGGCGGGGCGACAGCAGCGGCCTCGAAGACGGCGATGCTGGGGCCCCCTGCGGAGGTTCCCCACGCCCCTCGATGCCTCGTATGAGATCTACGGAGGCGAGGGGCGGCTGGGGACGACAGCGGAAGGGCCAATGGCAGCGATGTCGACGCTGGTGGCGGTGGCCGCAGCGACGACTGCAGGGATGGCGGCCGAGGTCGGGGCGGCCTGCAAGGGCCTGCAGATACCTACAAAGCCGGTGTGGGATTTTTTGGCAGTAACTGCAGAATGGAGGTTTTCCAGAGGATTGGAAAGTACCCCCCGAGCGGCCGGAGGGTGCTTGGCCGTGGGGATGGGCTGTCCCCATACGGACCTGGAATCCCCCAGTCCCCTCCCCCCTTTAGGTGATCTGGAGGGTGAAAATAGGGGAGTACTACATCTACAGTGGAAGCTTGAGGGATTTGTGGGGTCGGTGAATGACTACAGACTCCTGCTGTCTGAATTTCCCCCACCCCTCATGTCTCCCGGACCACGCTTAGACCTTGTTAGACCTTGTTATTGCCATAACAGCCCCATTTATTTGGTCTGCTGAACTATTTCCACTCTCCCCCCCCCTCATATTGCCATCTATTTCCTGCCTCTGGAAGATATCTCCTGAACTATTTGAACACTCTGTGTGAGCTGGAGGATTCGACCCCTTGACGCTCCTAACCCAAGGGGGCACTGGAACCATGGACCTGAGGCCAGTGGAAGGCGGAGTATGGCCACCTCACTCCTGGACTATCATCTAAGTTTTCCTGGTCGGCCTTGTGAGAGGAGAGCCAGCCAGGATACTTCTGGGGGTTGAATTGTACCTGCCTTCCCCTCCATTGCTGTGAGAGGGCAATGGAGCTCGGTGACTTGGACCATGGATCAGAATTCTGTCCCTCTATGTTTTTAACATCTGGTGGTCTCTGACCTTGGACTATTCCCCCCCAAGGGTCTTGATGTACTCAGTATCTGAATTGCTTGCCCTGCGAGATTTCCCCCTCTCGCAGGTTTGGCCCTCCACTTTACCAAGGGCCTATCTCGATGACGGACTTTGGAGTCCGGAGAGATGGTATGACGCAAAGAAGGGTGTGTGGGGCTTTTTGGTGAAGTGTTTTAATAAGATTTTAAAGGATCCGGGGAGGGGGGTTTGTAATAATTTTTTAAGGGGAATTGAGAAGACGACCGATGGAGATGGGGGGGGTCATCCTCCATGGTCAGAGCCTAGCCTGGCATGGGGTAACGGTTTGGGGGGTGCAGAACGAGGGATTGGAGGGGGGACGGAGGATCATATTTATGAGGGTTGCACCATCAGCATGGTAGTTGGGAGGGGCAGATATGGCGGGAGCAGGGGACCACATCATGTGTCGGGGGCGCGCACTCGCTATTTGAGAGCGATTGCTCGCCCCGATCTCCAAAGCTCCACTCGGACACTAGGTAGCACAGATGCTCAGGATCTGGGCCTTCGGCTGATGCTGTGTAATGCCAGGTCCGTGGTAAATAAGGCCCCCCTCATCTGTGATCTTATGAAGGAGGGGGGAGCGGACCTGGCAGGTATTACGGAAACCTGGCTGGGTCCAGAGGGAGGGGTCCCTCTGGCTGAGATGTGCCCACCAGGTTTCAGAGCATTCCATCAGCCAAGGGCCCAGGGGAGGGGCGGGGGGGTAGCGGTTATTATTAACGAAGATCTAGGTCCGAGGGAGACCACTGTGCCACAGATTGCCGGATGTGAGTCCCTCCTTATGAAATGGGGTCATGGGGTTCAGTTGGGCTTGCTGCTCACGTACCTGGCTCCCTGCCACGTGGCAACAGCCCTGCCCGAGCTACTCGACGTGATAGCCACGGTGGCAGTGGATACACCCAGGCTCATGGTCATGGGTGACTTCAACTTGCCTTCCGTTGGTGAAACGTCAGAGGTGGCTCGGGAGTTCATGGCTTCCATGACGGCCATGGACCTGACCCAATTAGTTCATGGCCCCACTCATAGGGGGGGGCATACTCTGGACATTTTTGTCTCTGGCCAGTGGTTGAGTGATCTGGTTATAGGGGGTATAGACATAGAACCCTTGTCATGGTCTGATCACTCGCTCCTTCGCCTAGATCTCCGAACCGCTACACCCCGCCGCAGGGAGGCGGAACCAACTAGATGGGTCCGCCCCAGGCACCTGATGGATCCTGATAGGTTCCAGATGGAGCTTGGGCCGTTTCCTGAGGATCTGGCACACGACTCGGCCGAGGACCTGGTAGCTGCCTGGAATCGGGCGGCTGGTGGCGCCTTGGATCGAGTCGTGCCTTTGCGGCCTCTGACCCGGTACGGATCTCGAGCAGCTCCCTGGTTTACCGAGGAGCTGAGAGAGATGAAGCGCCGGAAAAGACACCTAGAGAGTGGTTGGAGGGCCAGTCTCGCTGAATCTGGTAAGGTCGCATATTAAGACCTACCTAGTGGCGATAAAAGCGGCAAAGTTGAACTACTTTTCCGCATTTATTGCGTAATCAGGGAATCGTCCGGCCGCCCTGTTCAGGGTGACCCGCTCTCTGCTTCATGCGGGAGTGCGGGAGGATCCCTTGGAAGGCAGGGCGGAGGATTTCGGACAATACCTGTATGACAAAATTGCTCAGATTCGGGGGGATTTGGACTCCGACTGGGTAGATCTGGGCAGGGTGACAAGGAATAGTCTTGAGAATGTTATCTGGGAAGAGTTTAACTCTGTGACTCCTGATGATGTGGACAGGATTTTGGGGAGACTTAGTGCGGCCACATGTTTACTGGACCCGTGTCCCTCCTGGTTGGTACTGGCCTCCCGGGAGGTTACACGAGGCTGGCTCCAGGGTATTATCAACGCTTCTTTGAGTGAGGGTCACTTCCCTGCCGCCTTGAAAGAGGCAGTGGTGAGGCCCCTCCTCAAGAAGCCTTCCCTGGACCCGGCAGTATTAGCTAACTATCGTCCTGTCTCCAACCTCCGCTTTATTGCGAAGGTTGTTGAGAGTGTGGTTGCGCAACAGTTTCCACAATTCCTGGAGGAAACATCTTATCTGGATCCGTTCCAGTCGGGTTTCAAGTCTGGGCACAGCACGGAGACGGCATTGGTCGCGTTGGTTGATGATCTCTGGAGGGCTCGGGACAGGGGATGTTCCTCTGTCCTAGCCCTATTAGATCTCTCAGCGGCTTTTGATACCATCGACCATGGTATCATGCTGCACCGGCTGGAAGAGTTGGGGGTGGGGGGCACTGTATTACAGTGGTTCTCCTCCTTTCTCTCCGACCGGTCGCAGTTTGTGTTGACGGGGGGGGGCAGAGGTCGACCTCGAGGCCTCTCGTTTGTGGAGTGCCGCAGGGGTCGGTCCTCTCGCCCCTTTTGTTCAACACTTATGTGAAGCAGCTGGGTGAGATCATCCGTGGCTTTGGGGTGAGATACCATCAGTACGCTGATGACACTCAGCTGTACCTCTCCACCCCAGGCCACCCCAATGATGCCCTCGAAGTGATGTCCCAGTGCCTGGAAGCCGTGCGGATCTGGATGGGGAGAAACAAACTCAAGCTCAACCCATCCAAGACGGAGTGGCTGTGGTTCCCGGCATCCCGATATAGTCAGTTGACTCCATCACTGACTATCGGGGGCGAGTCTTTGGCCCCCGCAGAAAGGGCTCGCAATCTGGGAGTCCTCCTGGATAGGCAGCTGTCTTTGGAGGAACATCTGACGGCTGTAGCCAGGGGGACCTTTTGTCAGGTTCGCCTGATTCGCCAGTTGCGGCCCTTTCTTGATCGGGATTCCCTGTGCACAGTCACTCACGCCCTTGTCACCTCTCGCCTAGACTACTGTAATGCTCTCTACATGGGGCTCCCCTTGAAGAGCACCCGGAGGCTCCAACTGGTCCAGAATGCGGCCGCGCGGGTAGTGACGGGAGCAGCGTGGCGCTCCCACATAACACCGCTCCTGCGCGAGCTGCACTGGCTTCCGGTGGTCTTCCGGGTGCGCTTCAAGGTGTTGGTGATCACCTTTAAAGCGCTCCATGGCATAGGGCCTAGTTATCTCCGAGACCGCCTGCTGTCACCGATGACCTCCCATCGACCCGTGCGCTCCCACAGAGAGGGCCTCCTCAGGGTGCCATCAGCCAAACAATGTAGGCTGGTGACCACCAGGGGGAGAGCCTTCTCTGTGGGGGTACCCACCCTCTGGAACCAGTTGCCCCCGGAGATTAGGAGAATTCATGACCTCAGTGCCTTCCGCCGTGCCCTAAAAACACATTTTTTCCAACAAGCCGGGCTGGCTTAAGAAGAAATTTTAAATATTTTGAATATTTTAATTGGTCTGTGAGTTTTAAATTTTGTAGCCAAATTATATATATTTTAATTGTCTTAATATTTATATTTCATGTTTTTTATTTCTGGCTGTACACCGCCCTGAGTCCTCAGGGAGAAGGGCGGTATAGAAATTGGAAATAAATAAATAAATAAATAAATAAATAAATAAATCTTCAGGCTCTGCAAAGAGAATTTAAATCACCAAGAAAGCCAGTTTGGTGTGGTAGTGAAGGTGCCAACTTAGAAACTAGGAGATGGTGAGTTCTAGTCCTGCTTAGGCATGGAAACTGGCTGGGTGACTCTGAGCCAATCAACAGGAGACAGTGAGTTCTAATCCTATCATAAGCATGAAATACAGCTGGGAACCTTTGAGCCAGTCACTCTCAAAGGGTAACTGTGGGAAAAGTAGGAACAAGCGTAGTAGATACGTTCATTGTCTTGGAATATATTTGAGTGTTTATATCTGTGAGTGTGTTATTATATATTGATATTTCTTAATATATTAATATTATATAAATAAAACATAAGAAATAACAAATGCATTACAAAGGCAGAATTGAGAGGAAAGCAAAAGATCGCAAATGCCACTGCTACAAAGAAGCTGAAGAAACTGGATTTCCTAGTTCCTTTTTTCCTACTGCAACTATGTCTCACAGACTTACTACAAAAAAGTGACATGACAAAATAGTAACAATGGTACACACTGGAAGATCTGCAAGAAATACCAGTTGCCTGCAAGCAAGAACCGGTGGAACCCCAAAATAGAGAAAAATGAAGAAGCTAAATTGTTCTGGGACTTTAGTATTCAGACAGACAAGCCCTTGCTACATAACACGCAGGTCTTAACTGTCGATAAGAAAGATAAGAAAAGACTGGATAGCGGACGTGGCAGTACCTGAAGACAGCAGAAGAGAAGAAAAAGAACTGGAGACGGTCACAAAATACAAAGACCTGCGAATAGAAGTAAAATGACTGTGGCAAAAGAAAGCAAAGCTAATACCAATAGTCATAGGCACTTTTGGGTGCAATCCCAAAACATCTGGAGCACCACTGGAACACCATCGGCATTGAGAAAATCCCCATCAGTCAATTGCAAAAGGCAGCTTTACTTGGAACAGCTGACATCCTACAATGATACCTTTAATACCATCAAACGTATCTGCCTATCCCAGGTCCTTGGGAAGGACTTGGTAGGTGTATAAAAATGCCAAATGTAGTTCAAACATCTGGATGACTGTGCAATCAACCATAATAATAAAAAAATTGTGTGTTAGCCACGGTGGTTACTGTACATGTTAGAGTACAGGCCTCCCCTGTTACGAATCATAAGCCCTAATACTGTACCTATAGATGCAAATACAATCAGCAGAAGGAAGCCTTTTCAAAGTATCAACAAAGTGTTAATCAAAGTATTAACAAAAGGAATGCAAGTCCCATTTAATTCCTCGTTGGTATTCATACATACTATTGGTACAAGAGAAACCTGGGCACTTCACATACCTCGCATGAGGACGTGGGTGTTTTGATCTTCTAAGAAAAGTCCACTCAATTGAAATAACATAGCATTGAAATCATGTTTTCTTTTGTACTGGCGGAGGGCTTCTGAAAATACATCAAAATTTAGCTGGCTCAGAGATTTCCTCACTTCTGCAATAAAAGTGACAGCTCTGGCCATCTTGGGCTCCGGAGAATCAGGTACCTCGTTAGTTTGCTGTAAAGTTTAAAAAAAAAAAGAAGATTATTTTTCTCTCTCTCCATATGCCCAGATATTTTAGCCATCTTAATTTCAACTATCTTTTTTTCCTTCCTCTCCAAATATTTCCCAGAATGAATTTCAGGGCCTCAATAGCTACTGTAACTTATTCTGTTTTGTTTTGTTTTGTTTTTTTTAATTTGTCTCCCACGATTATTATTTTTACAAATAACTCAAGGCAGTGAACGTACGAAATATACCTTCCTTCTCCTATTTTCCTCACAACAGCCCAGTGAGATGGGTTGGGCTGAGAGAGATTCGCCCAAAGTCACCCAGCGGGATATCATGCTTTCAAGACGGGACTAGAACTCATGCCCTCCTGGTGATTGGTTTAAAGTAACCCAGCTGGTTTTCATGCCTACGCAGAACTAGAACCCCCAGTCTCCTGGTGATTGTCTGAAAGTCACCCAGCCAGCTTTCAATCTCTATAGCGGGACTAGAACTCATGGTCTCCCACTTTCTAACCTGGTGCACTAGCCAATAGATCAAACTGGCCCTTAATTTATGTCTTACACCCTAGTAAATATTTTAAATGTTATCCTTAGTTGTAATCTTGCAGGCATCTGTGTTCTGTGAATAATGGCCTAGTTAAGACTTGAAAAAGAAAGAAACTTGAGAAATGTTTTGAGCTCTTTCTCTTTGATAAGACATTTTAATGAATCTACTTGAGGTTGCTTTTTCCTTAAGGCCCCAAATAGTTCCTTGTAGATGCAAACAGACAAGATTATTAGGAAACACTATACTGAAGTAAATATAATTAGTTCAAGTAGATGAAAGGAACACTTGGTCCTTCAATTCAAGCTTGTCTAATCATGCCAGCTGTGATTCTTCTGAAATTCACCAAGAAAAACTGATGGGCTCACACCCATCAGTTTTTGCCTGGTCTGGTTTCTTTTTCCTTTCCTAATGGGCAGTCCTGAGACAACACATGTACAGGTAGTCCTCGACTTACAACCACAATGGAGCCCAAAATCAATGCTGCTAAGCAAGAAAGTTAAGTGAATCATTGCAGCGGTTAAATTAGCAACACAGTTGTTAAATGAATCTGATTTCCCCATTGTTTTTGGTTGTCAGAAGGTCGCAAAAGGGGGGGGGGGTTCCCACATGATCTTGGGGTACTGCCAGTTGCCAAGCATCCAAATTTAGATCACATGACCGTTTGGATCACATGACCATAGGGTCATGTGAAAAGTGGTCATGTCATTTTTTTCAGTGCCGTTGTAACTTCAAATGATCACTAAATGAGTGGTTGTTAAGTCAAACGGGCTCAGCTTCCCAGACACATCTGTTTTTCCTTGCGATTATCACCGATAGTTAAATCTTGGTGTGACAACAGGCGGCAGTGAGATTTCACAGCCCATCTTACTGCCTGACTATATGTATGACTTGTTCGATTGTCAAAAAGAGAGGGTGATATTTATTCATTAGATTTATATCCTGCTGCCATCATAAACAGACTCTGGAGCTCACAAAAGAGAATTATAACATAATGCTATCTTAAAAGACACAAATAGTGCTTCTAGGTTAACCCCCCACTTCAACCCCTGCGAAATCTCTCTGGAATTGTCAGACACAAGCAACCAGATGCACAGACTGTCAAGATTCTATTTTATAGCTCTTGCCTATTTCACAGGAATCTTCGCAGACTGGCAGTTTTCACCTGGGCCAGATTGGATAAACTTCAATGTGTGTGCGTGTGTGTGCGCGCGTGTGTGTCCTTGCTGTCTTATGCCCACATAATAATTCCAGACTAATTTCTCGCTTGCCTCTTCCCCCTGGCTTGGACAGTCTCTGTTTGACAATTTTCATCTGTTTCTGGAAAACAAGTAACGTCCCTCAGGAGGCCACTCCAGATAAACAGCCCTGTTATAGAAAAAAAATCCTTCTGGACTTCAGCACTCCTGACCTCCCCAAAAGTGGGGGAGAGTGAGGTCTTTGGTGCTCTCTGAGCTTGGTTGTTTTCTTGCAGATGTTCCCTTACCCAATCGGGTAACATCATTAATGCTAGAAGGAGTTTGCTGTCTAATAGGAGATAACCAGCTACCTTTCTTGGCAAAAACCAGGCAAACTCCAGAGCAAAGATGTGGTCCTACAGGGAATTCAGTGCCAAGTCATTAATATCCCTTCTAAATTAAAGACAGCACTTTACAGTAGTCCTCGACGACCAATCACAATGAGCCCAAAATTTCTGCTGCGAAGTGAGACATTTGTTAAGTGAGTTTGGCCCCACAGTTGTTAAGTGAATCACTGCACTTGTTAAATTAGTAACATAGTTGTTAAGTGAGTCTGGCTTCCACATTAACTTTGCTTGTCGGAAGGTACAAAAGGGGATCACATGACCCCAGGACATTCCAATTGACCTAAATATGAGTCAGTTGCCAAGCATCTGAAAATTGATCACATGACCTTGGGGATGCTACAATGGTTGTAACTGTGAAAAATGGCCATAAGCCACTTTTTTCAGTGATGTTTTAACTCCGAACTGCCACTAAGTGAGCTGTTTAAAGTCGAGGACTACCTGTAATTGCATTTGGGAGCGAATGCTAAGCCAATGGCGGGCCTACAGAGTAGGATTAATCTATGCCAACCAGCAAGACCGCATGAGCATCTGTGACACTCGGTCTTGAACCAACGGAAGTGTGCTTCAAAAAACGTGTAGAGTACACTGCAGTGGCCTTACTGGTTCCTCAGTAGTGGAACGGCTTGCCTTCAGAAGCTGTGGGTGATCCATCACTGGTGCTTAACGCATTGTAAGCCGCCCTGAGTCTCCGGAGAAGGGCGGCATAGAAATCGAACCAAGAAATAAATAAGCAAGCAAGCAAGCCACTAGTATATTAACAGAGCAGTGATGATATTATCTAGCTGGGTAAAGAAAACCCAAGTTCAGAGAGCACCAAGGGCCACCACTACTTCCTCCTCTCCCTTCTTCTACCGATGATGGTACCTACTGGGTCATGAACCGTCCGCAAGAGAACCACCAAGTTCAGAAAGCATCAAAAGATCTCACAGTTCAACCCTGAGCTACAAATATTCTATAAGTAGGGTGTATATTTGACAGTTTAAAAAAAAAGGGCAACGGGGTTCTCAGCTGAGATGGTGATCCATGCGCCTTTGGCATTATAGTCATGCTGGCCACATGACCACAGAAATGTCTCCAGACAATGTTGGCTCTCAGCTGAGGGAGCCAACATTGTCTGGAGACATTTCTGTGGTCATGTGGCCAGCATGACTATAATGCCAAAAGCGCATGGATCACCATCAAAGTGGCACCTACTTAATCTACTTGCATTTGCACACTTTCAAGTACGTTGACTCCCACACACCCACACACGCTTCCTCAGTTATCTCTCCGGTGTCAGCTGAGAGGAAGATGAACTAGTTCCAGGCACATCTGGAGGGGAGTTGCTCAACAGCGCCAAGCAGCCGTCTGAGAGGGATTTGGCTGAAGCACAGCTGCAGCAGGGCAGCCCTGAGGCTTCAGGCGGCTGCAGCCAGTCAGGAATGAGGAAGAGGAACTGCCTGCTGCACCTGATCCAAGGACACGTAGGGCAGAGAAAAGGCAGGAGCAGAAGAGGTCAGCCAGATTACCCGCAAGGAGGCAGCTTCGCCCCTCTTGATGGGCTGCGCTAGAAGCCGGCTATTTAGCATAACAGACAGATGGAAGGGATGCTGGGAACAACATGTTCATTGACCAGCTGTCTGTTTCCAGGTCGTCGTGATTCCTGCCTTGACTTGGATTGTGCCTTGTGAACTCTCTTGTATTGTGGATTTAATTTTGCCTAGTGTGGTGAGGGTTTTTTTTTTAACTGGAAAACTTTCAAGTGCCTTGCGGTCTCATTGGCCCTTGCTCTGTGGACGAACATCTGCTGGTGGCTGGATTTAATTGGGACAGTTCTGGTTTTTAGTGAAGGGAATTGTGAGGGAATATTAATAAACACAGTGAACCACAGTTACCACTGTGTGTGTGTGTGCATTCTGTTTGAACTGATCTAACTTTTTCCCTAGGTTATGGATGCCTATTATGAAAAAGTGGTCTGCCTGAAATCAAACGGTGCTATTTTCTTGGCTGTGTGCAGGGGAAAGGTATGTGTTGCCCAAACATATATATATATATACCATATTGTATTATTATATATATTGTGGCTGCTGCTAGTTTTTAATGCAGATCCTGTCCTGGTTCAAAATCCAGAATCGTAAAACTCTAGAATAGTGTTTCTAGAATGGTCGAATGGTCACTAAACTGCTGGCTGGGGAATTCTGGGAGTTGAAGTCCACCCATCTTCAAGCTACCAAGGTTGAGAAACACTGGTATAGGGCAAGGGTGTCAAATTCAAGGCCCAGGGGCCAGATTCGGCCTGCGAGATGCTTAGATCTGGCCCGCGGGGCTGCCCTGGAAACAGTGAAGGACTGGCCCGTGGTATATCTACCAGCAAAAACGGAGTTCGCAAGGGCCACGGGCGGCCCTCCCGAGCTCTGTTTTTACTGGCAGAGGGCTGCAGGAGGCCATCGCAGATGAAAACGGAGCTCGGGAGCCTGATTTCGCTGGCAGAGCCCTCGGGCCACCATAGGCACTACGACATGAGTGATGTTGAGCTGGCCACGCCCGCCTTGACCACACCCTCCCCCCCCCGAGGTCAAACACAACCCTGATGCGGTCCTCAATAAAATCGAGTTTGACACCTGTGGTATAGGGTCTTCTGCTTGAACAGAGGTTTGGAGTAGAAGACCTCTGAGGTTCCTTCCAACTCTGATATTCTGTTCTGGGTAGCAACGAGGGCATGAATCACTGTACAAGTAGTCCTTGACTTGCAACAGTTCGTTTAGTAACCATTCGAGGGTACAACACCACTGGAAAAGGTGACTTATAATCATTTTTAGTATTTGCAAACCATTGCAGCATTCCCATGGTCACGTGATCCAAATTCAGACGCTTGGCATGAGTCGTATTTATGACAGTTACAATACATGAAATGTCCCTGGGGTCACGGGATGACCTTTTGCGACCTTCTGACGAGCAAAATCAATGGGGAAGCCAGATTGACTTAATCACGTGACAGCTGCAGTGATTCACTTAATATCTGTGGCAAGAAAACTCATAAAATGGGGCAAAATGCAATTAACACCCATTGTTAAGGCCAGAACACACAGTTATAAGTTATTAGTTGGGTAGAAAGTGCTGACACACGCACGAAGCAATCTACGCTACGATTGGTTGATGTAAATATAAAAGTTTCTCTTCTCCCCCTTCCATGTGTATTGTATACAGGTAGTCCTCGACTTACAACAGTTCATTTAGTGACCATTCAAAGTTACAATGGCACTGAAAAGAGACTTAGGACCGATTTTCAGAGTTATGACCTTTGCAGCAACCCCACGATCCTATGATCAAAATCCAGATGCTTGACAACTGGTTCGTATTTATGACCGTTGCTGTATCCCAAGGTCACGTGATCCCCTTTTGCAACCTTCGGATGAGCAAAGTCAATGAGGAAACCAAATTCACTTAACAACCAGATTAGTAACTTATCAACTGCAGTGATTTACTGTGGCAAGAAAGGTTGTAAAATGGGGCAAAACTCACTTAACAAATGTCTCACTTAAAAACAGAAATTTTGGGCTCAGCTGTGATGGTAAGTCGAGGACTAGCTGTACTGCTTAGCTTACCTCCTGATAGTCCTCTGCTCCTGACTATCTAGTTCCTGACAGTGAGAACCATTAATCAGTGGAACAATTTGCCTGCAGAAGTTGTGAATGCTCCAACACTGGAGATTTTTAAGAAGATGTTGGATAACCATTTGTCTGAAGTGGTGTAGGGTTTCCTGCCTGGGCAGGGGGTTGGACTAGAAGACCTCCAAGGTCCTTTCCAACTCTGTTATTCTATTCCAGTGACGGCTAACCTTTTTGCCATCACGTGCCAAAAATGGGGGGAGCGGGGGGGCGGGCTGTCACACGTGTGCATGCCCGCACCCATAATTCAATGTGCCCCCCCCACGCATGCGACCTCCCCTGTGCTTCCCCTGCTTTTGGCATGCAATGGCCCGGTGGGCCCATTTTTCACTCTCTCCAGGCTCCAGAGGCTTTCTAGGAGCCTGGGGAGGATGAAAATGGCCTTCCCCACCCCCGCAGAGGCCCTCCGGAGGCTGGAAACAGCCCGTTTTCCGACTTCTGGCTGGCCCGGAAGGCCAAAAATCAGCATATGTGCGCTGGAGCTGAGCTAGGGTAATGCTCACGTGTCCACAGATATGGCTCCACGTGCCACCTGTGGCACACATGCCATAGGTTCGCCATCACGGTTCTATTCTATTCTATTCTATTCTATTCCATTCCATTCCATTCCATTCCATTCCATTCCATTCCATTCCATATTTTCTATTCTTTTCTATTCTATTCTATATTTTCTATTCTATTCTATTCTATTTTCTATTTTCTATTCTATTCCATATTTTCTATCCTATATTCTATTCTATTCTATTCTATTCTATTCTATTCTATTCTATATTCTATTCTATTCCATATTTTCTCTTCTCTTCTCTTCTCTTCCATATTTTCTATTCTATATTCCAGAGGTTCCCAATCTTTTTCGGTTCGCGGCTCCCCTGGCAATCCGACTTGCAACTGCGCATGCGCACTAGACGTTTCAGAAATGGCGCATCAGCGTTAGACCCAGCGGGCGGAATATTTCGCGGCGCCCTTATGACGATAGCGCGGCTCCCCAGGGAGCCGCGGCGCACACTTTGGGAACCACTGCTATATTCTATTCTATTCTATTCTGTTCCATATTTTCTATTCTTTTCTTTTCTATTCTATTCTATTCTATATTTTCTATTCTATTCTATTCTATTCTATTCTATTCTATTCTATTCTATTCTATTCTATTCTATTCTTGTTTTTCTGGATGCTGTAAACTTGAATGCTAAATATACGTATAAAAGACTACAAATTTGTGTTAGTGTCTCCAACTTCATCTGGACAGCTGCTGTGCAGTTCATTAACAACTGTCTTGTTTAGCAACATCGATTGTGGGTTCAATTGTGGCCATAAGTCTTTCAACCAAAGTAAAGCCATAGCTGGCCCGTCAACCAAACTTGGGCAAAAGACACCCTGGCCATGTCTTCTATCTGCTGATCTAGCAGGAGCGACAAGTCCAGGAGGATTCATTGCAACCCGATCCAGAGACCACACAGGATCATAAAGGCTCACCAATGTACAAAACAAAAGCTCCAGCTGTTTTGTCCCTTCCAGACAGAATGCATACATCACAGTGGTGTCCATACAACTGTCCGTAACTAGATCAAACAGACAAACACAGCTGCTGCCTTATGTCACGTGCTCCTTGTGTTTATTTGTAGCTTAGCATGTGCAGGGCCCCAGTCTAACTCACTGCAGTGTTCAATGTAGTGGGAGGGACAGCGATGAGGAATTTGTTTCAAGAATCCAACAAAACAACTACAAGAGAATTGTAGTTGCGGTGGAAAAATTTTTTTACTCAGTGCTGATGGAGCGCACATGGAGTATTAAGACATAGAAATAGGCTATAAATAGTATAGGCCAGTGATGGCTAACCTTTTTGCCGTCACGTGCCAAAGGTGGGGGGAGCGCTGTGGGGGGAGCGCACACGTGTGCCCATACCCATAATTCAATGTGCCCTGCTCTCCCACGTGTGCGCGTGTGACCCCCTTCTGCACTCCTCCCGCTTTTTGCAGGCGACGGCACGGTGGGCCTGTAGACCCCTTTTTTTTGCCCTCCCCAGGCTCCAGAGGCTTTCTTGGAGCCCGGGGAGGGCGAAATCGGCCTCCCCAGCCCTCCGGAGGCATGAAACCGCCCGTTTGCCAACTTCCAGTGGGCCCAGAAGGCCCGAAAATCAGCTGGCCGGCTCGTGCATACGTGCCAGAGCTGAGCTAGGGCAACGCTCACGTGCCTACCGATATGGCTCAGAGTGCCACCTGTGGCACACGTGCCATAGGTTCGCCATCACAGTATAGGCAGAAACCTAGCATAGAATGTTTAGGGAGAGGCTAGTAAATTGTCATGTTTAAGAGGAAACAAAACTTGGCATACTTGTTTGTACAATCATCGTTTCCTACAGACAAGGGGGAAGGGGATGAAATGAGCACAGCCGCTTCGGAACACAGGTCGTCCTCGAGTTACGATCGCAATTGAGCCCAACGTTTCTGTCGCTAAGTTAAGAGAGTTGTGAGTTTTGCCACAGGAACTTTTTTTTGCTACCGTTAAGTGAATCACTGCAGTTAAGTTAGTAACACGGATGTTAAGTGATTCTGACTTCCTCATTGACTTGGCTCGTCAGGTCGCAGAAGGGGATCACATGACCACGGGACACTGTCATAAATGTGAGCATCTGAATTTTTGGTCGCGTGACCATGGGCACTTCTGATATAAAGATTAAAGGCTGTAGGAGGAAACCTTTCCTCCACAATAGGTCAAGAGGTTGTGTGAATGGGGCTCATCTGGTTATACATCCTTTTACAGGCGATGCAAGTGCCACATACCATGCCGCTGACTATCTTGATTTTCTTCCTGCCACTGCCTTTCTGTTGGTCCATCAGTTTTTTTTCATACTGAAGAGATAGAGTTGACAAACGCTTTGCCTACAAAAGGAACAAGGTTAAATAGCAAGGTCTTCCTTTTCTCTGGGGGGCGTTTGTGGTAGTAAAGGTAACCACTCTTTCTAACCTAATTTCAGGTGACCACAAAAACTGACCTGTCACTAAACCCCACAATAGGTGAAGAAATCATTCAATTGGTGGGAAAACCCTTGAAGTGAAGAATGAAGCATTTACAACTGATTTTTTCATTCATTCATTCATTCATTCATTCATTTTCTTTCTTTCTTTCTTTCTTTCTTTCTTTCTTTCTTTCTTTCTTTCTTTCTTTCTTTCTTTCTTTCTACAAGCAGTCCTCCACTTACGACCACAACTGAGCCCAAGATTTCTACTGCTAAACAAGATAGTTGTGAAGTGAATTTTATCCCATATTACGACATTCCTTGTCACACTGGTCCTAAGTGTGAAAAATGGCCATGTCATTTTTAGTGCTGTTGTGTCTTCAAACAGTCACTAAACAAACTGTTGTAAGTTGAGGACATCTTGTTTCAGAGTGACTCTGGGAGGCTTACCGCACAGTGTTTATAGTGCTTTATTCTTACTATATTCATATTGTTGAATTGTTTTATTCTTTTAAACTTTGTAAGCTGCCCAGAGTCTCCTTGTAGTTGAGATGGGTGGAAAATAAAATTTCATGAATAAAAAAATAAAGCCTAAGTAGTGGAGATATTTAAGATAGAAACTCATGATTTGAACAAGTGGGATTTCCCTCTTGAGAAATATATGCTGACACTCGAGGGCCAAAGAACAGTCAAATCACTTTAAAAAAAATAACCAAAACATTTGAGCGAGTACAGAAATTATTAGAAAGAAATCCAATTGAGGAAGAAAAACAAAGCAGAGAGAGAGAAAAAACATGTCAGCAGAATGTGAAACAGAAAATTAAACATTTCTCAGCTAAGCTGTATGATTAGCAGCGGAGCCAAGAGGTATTTTTAAGGGTGGGGTATCAGTTAGCAACAGAAAATTTGGGCTCAATTATGGTCATAAGTCAAGGACTACCTGTATAGAAGATTTTTTTTTAATGAATTTTATTTATTTATTTAGTGCAGCTTTTAGGTCTTTCCAAACTATAAACATTCCAAGGTAGTTTACAGTGAAATAAATATTCTATCATGCCTCATCCATCAATTTCAATAGTTTTAAAGGAAGAAAAGGCCGATAATGTCTGCCTTACTTAATAGGTCAACTTCAGATAACCAAATAAGCCCATGAAAGCAGTGCTAAGTGGGGATTGCAGAAATTTAAGAGCAATGTATTCTGAAGAGAACTGTTTGTTTATGAAAGCTGACTTAACAGTTACTGGGAAGATTGCAATATTTCCGGGTATTAATTTTTTGGCACTAAAAGCACAGGAGTTCAAATAGGTGTCAGAAGCGGACAGATGACTAGGCAATTTTTAAAAAAATTTCTCCACTACGCAGCAAGTGACATTCCCAAACAACAGCCAGAGCCAATGTTGAAACTCAACAGGACTTAGAAGTTAACAATTTAGTTAATCCAGATCTCTATCATCCATCCATCCATCCATCCATCCATCCATCCATCCATCCATCCAT
>WNWU01000033.1:1366639-1376906 GCA_012654045.1 Ptyas mucosa | reverse complement strand
TACCCAACTAGGCAACCTCATCAGAAAGGAGGAGGGTTGGAGGAGGAAGAGAAGGAACTAGGAAACCTCATCAGTGTTAGAAGGGAGGAGGGTTTGGAGAAGGAGGAGGAGGAGGACTGTGGAGTCCTTGGTCCTCTCTGAGCTGGGTTGTTTTCTTGCAGATGTTTCATTACCCAACTAGGCAACCTCATCAGTGTTAGAAGGGAGTAGGGTTTGGAGGAAGAAGAGGAGGAACTAGGCAACCTCATCAGTGTTAGAAGGGAGGAGGTTTTGGAGAAGGAGGAGGAGGAGGACAACGACGACTGCGGAGTCCTTGATCCTCTCTGAGCTGCTTTGTTTTCTTGCAGATGTTTCATTACCCAACTAGGCAACCTCATTAGTGGTAGAAGGGAGTGGGGTTTGCGGGGAGGAGGAGGAGGATTGTAGGGTCCTCAGTCCTTTCTCAGGTTGTTTGTTTTCTTGTTAGACGTTTCATTACCCAACTAAGTAACATCATCAGTGTTAGAAGGGAGTGGGGTTTGAACTGATGATAATACCCAGTTGGGTGATGAAATGTCTTCAAGAAAACAATCAAGCTCAGAGATCACCAAGGACCACTCATGTCAACCCTAAGGTGCAAGTATTCTCGTTTATTGGTAGCACAATTACGAGGCATTGAAATGGAATGATCTGGTGTAAACTGTGTACAATTTGCACAAGGCCACAACATAAATTAATGGGGATTAAAACCAGGAATGTTTCAACTATTCCAGGAAGTCACAGAACATGAAAGACTGAATTATCCGTGAATAAAAAAGGCAAATGAAACAGCTGGATCAAGCCAACAAGCAGTTACCATGAAACTGTGCCTCATGCAATGTCATCGTTATACTGGACATTACATAAATCAACATTTGCATGTCAGCATCTGTATCCTTGTTGTTTGCAACATTTATTCCTTTTGTTAGATTTTTATCTTGCCTTTATTACTTTTAAAAGTAACTCAAGGCAGTGGACTTACCTTTCCTCGCCCTATTTTTCCCACAACAACCTCTGTATGAAGTGGGTTGTGCTGAGAGATAATGAGTGGCTCAAAGTCAGCCAGCCAGCTTTCATGCCTATGGCAGGACTAGAACTCACAGTCTCCTGGCGATTGGCTCAAAGTCAAGGGCAACTTAATAATAAGATACAGGTAATCTTCGCTTACAACCATTTGTTGAGAGACTGTTCAAAGTTGCAAGGGTGCTGAAAAAAGTGATTTATGACCATTTTTCACATTTGCAACATCCCACAGTCACGTGATCAAAATTCAGGTGCTTGGAAACTGGTGTGTTATTTGTCACAATTGCACTGTTCCGGGGTTATACAATCACCATTTCTGACCTTCCCAGCCGAATTTCGACAAAGTCAAATGAGGAAGCATAACAACTGCATGATTCACTTAACCTACTGTGGCAAAAAGGTCGTAAAATGGGGCAAAACTCACAACTGTCTTGCTTAGCCACCGAAATTTTGGGCTCAATTGTGATCCTAAGTTGAGGTCTACTGGTAATACAAGATGACAAAGAGAGAGGAAGCCAAGCCAAGATCACAGATTTTTTTTTCTCCTCCAACAAGACCCTCATCTATGTCTTCTTTAACAAACTGCCTTGCTTAGCAACGGATGTTTTAAGCTCAGTTGTGGTTGTAAGTTGATGACTTCCTGCAACTAGAAGTTTTTTTAAAATACAGGTCGTCCTCGACTTATGACAACTGAGCCCAAAACTTATGTTGTTAAAAGATACATTTATTGAGTTTTGCCTCATTTCTTGCCACGGTTGTTAGGTGAATCTGGCTTCCCCATTGACCTTGCTTGTCAGAAGGACGCAAAAGGTGATCATGTGACCCTGGAACATTGCAACAGTCATAAATGAGTCAGTTGCCAAGCATCTGAATTTTGGTCATGGGGATGCCGCAATGGTCGTAAGTGTGAAAAACGTTTCTAAGTCACTTTTTTTCAGTGCCATTGTAACTTTGAGCAGTCTCTAAATGAACTGTTGCAAGTTGAGGATGATTTGTACATGTTTCCTATTCTCACATGTTAAGGAAAGCAGGGGTGAAATGCTCCCGGTTCGGACCGGATCGCCCGATCCAGTAGGGATGGCGGCGGGTGGTTCGGAGAACCGGTAGCAAAAATGCCTGTGCCCCCCCCCATGCCCAGCTGAGCCGCATGATCATCAGAGGCTTTTTTTAAAATGCTTTTTTCAAAGCATTTTTTCTACAACCTCTTCCTACGAAAAAATGCTTTTAAAAGTAAAAAAAAAAAGCCTCTGATGATCGCGCGGCTCAGCTGGGATCCTCAGAGGCTTTTCAAAGCATTTTTTTCTGCAACCTCTTGGCCGAAGAGGTGGTTTAAAAAATGCTTTGAAAAGCCTCTGACGATCCCAGCTGAGTTGCCTGATCGGCAGAGGGTTTTCAAAGCATTAGAAAAAATGCTTTGAAAAGTTAAAAAAAAAAAAAGTTGGCCACCCCCGCCCAGTCACATTACCCTTCCACCAAGCCACGCCCACAGAACTGGTAGTAACAAATTTTACATTTCACCCCCAAAAAAAGGCATGTACTGACCCATCCGCTTCCTTTTCAGACTAGGAACATGGTCTTCCAACACGTTGGCTTTTGTCCCAGTAGGGAATTGCTTGCACGGAACAAAAGACGATGACGACGAAGAAGAATCATTTTCTTCGGCAGTGATAGTAGAAGGAAGATGACGAGGAGGTAGCGGACCTGGCATCTGTACAGAAATGAGAAAAATCACGTTACAGGGAGACCATTTTCAAATGGCCAATACAGGTAGTCCTCAACTTACAACAGTCCATTTAAAGTCCGCTTGAAGTTACGACGGCACTGAAAAAAGTGACTTATGAACGTTTTCCCATTCTTACAACCGTTGCCGCATTGAGATGGTCACCTGGTTCAAAATTCAGACGCTTGGCAACTGGTTCATATTTATGGCGGTCGCGGGATCCAGAGGTCACGTATCAGAAGGCCCTTTTGCGGCCTTCTGATACGCAAGGTCAATTGGGAAACCAGATTCACTTAACAACCGTGTTACTAACTTAACAACTGCAGTGATTTACTTAGCAGCTGGGGCAAGAAAGGTTGTTAAAATGGGTCAAAACTTACTTAACAAATGTTTCACTTAGCAACAGAAATGATGGGCTCAATTGTGGTCGCAAATCGAGGACCCGTAGTCACAATTTTGGGAGGGGGGGAGAAGGTGTAGTAACAGGAGAGAGCAACGTCAAATGGATGATATTATATCACATATTAGCTAAGCCACGATATTCTGTCCTCCGAATTCAGAGGGCTGCTGTAATTGTTCGCAATGGGGCAGGAGGCTTGAGAAACTCTAAAAACTCCAGAAATCTACATTCTGCATAGTCTAAGACAGAAGATGCCACCACTGTATAGTTATTGTCTCCGGTTTCTTGTTTTTGTATGCTTTCACATATTATTTTAATACATCAGTTATTATGTATTCTAAAAATGTTCCCTTGAAAACTGCTTTGAGAAGCTTTGGCATTAGAATTGGTATGTAGGCATGCATGCACACTACATCTTGGCAGTAAATACGAATCTCTCCTTTATAAAACATAATGACCTGATATCTTGCAATTAAGTTTAGTTACAGAAGAGTTGGAAAGGAACTTGGAGGTCTTCTAGTCCAACCCCCTGTTCAAGCAGGAGACCCTATACCATTTCAGACAAGTGGATGTCCAATCTCTTCTTAAAAACCTCCATTGATGAAGCACCCACAACATCTAGCGGCAAGTTGTTCCGCTGGTTAATTGTCCTCACTGTTAGGAAATTTCTCTTTATTTCTAGGTTGCTTCTCTCCTTGATCAGTTTCCATTTGTTGCTTCTTGTCCTGCCTTCAGGTACTTTGGAGAATAGGTTGACCCTCTCCTCTCTGTGGCAGCCCCTCAAATACTGGAAGACTGCTATCATGTACCCCCTGACTGGCCATACCCAATTCCTGCAATTGTTCTTCATATGTTTTAGTCTCCAGGCCTTTGACCATCCTAGTTGTTCTTCTCTGCGATTTTTCCAAAGTTTCAACATCTTTTTTGTAATGTGGCAACCAAAACTGGATGCAATGTTCCAAGATGAATTTCCATCATTTCAACTGTGAATGCAGGTTAATCTTCCTGGAGTGATCACAGCTATCTTGAATTAACTAGAGGGGTTTTGGGGTGGGTGGGGGTGCTAACATTCACCATTGTACTGAGCTTTGTTGTTTGTTCAGGTTTGCAAGCATAAACACACTTAAATAGGCAGGACAGTGAACTCATGAGAAAGTAATGAAGTTGCCCATACTTGAGTCATCAATGAGATGGGTGAGCGTATAAAACATAAACAAATGAGAGGGAATATTCAAACTCTTCTTTAAAAGAAACATCCATTTGCCATCATAAGAAAATGGCCTTGGCAACTGCATAATTGACTTTGGAGCAGTTCTTACAGCATTTATTTATTCCTAGGAAAAACAATGTGCTGCTTGGCCGAAAAGCACTCAAGAAAGAGAATTCTCTAAAAACAAGCTATGAAGCTACTAGAAAACAGATCAGCTGTCCTGATTTACTCAGAGGACTAGACTCGGTCCCTGATGCTCTTATCTGACCGGATGTCTATGGAAATGCAACATCATCCAGGTCATGGTTGTCCCAAAGGTGCTTTTTCCAAAAGGCAATCGTACTTTCTTGGTTTTTTTTCTTTTCAGGAGTGGAAGAAGTTTCTTGGATGAGAAGCAAAACATTTTTCATATGAAAAAGCCTAAGAAAGTTCAATTGCCTTTTTGGGGAAAAAAAAAACATTTGGGATAACTGATCAGAAAAAGTCAAATGTGAGACCCAATCGTTATCCTAACAGGCTTGAGTGTAAGATTCAGAGCAGACTCCTGCAACTGAGTAGGTGATGTGGAAGTGTCTGAATACCATTTTATTTTGTTAATTAATCGAAAGGTCTTTGATCTTAAATTACCAGACAAAATGGAGTTGCAGCCAATTAGGAGTCCTTGGTGCTCTTTCCATTTTGGACATGTGATGCGACACTCAGAAAAATACGACATCCTTCACTTAATCTTCCAGGGAAAGATCGAAGGCAAACGAGGTCCAGGCAGAAGAAGAACATAATGGTTTCAAAACCTAAGGGACTGGTGTGGACAAAACTCAGCAGCACTTTTTCATACGGCTGTTGACAAAAATAGAACTGCCAACATGATTGCCAACGTCCGATGACGGATATGGCACAAGAAGAAGACGGTGCTCTCTGAGCTTCGTTGTTTTCTTTCAGATCTTTCATTTCGGAAACTAGGTAACATCATTAGTGCTAGAAGAGAGTGGGGTTTGTAGAGAAGAGGAGTGTCAGCCCAGATGTTAGCCAAACTGTGGCCATTTTCCTTTTTGTAATTTTCCCTAGAGTAGTTCTCTTCTCATTGCTTCAGGGCTGGAGAGAAGGAGTTAGGGAGGGGGGTGTAAAGATACCTGGGGTATTGTAGCCAAAACAAAATCCCTTCCCATGGGAATGGAGGACATTGGTGCAGGTGTTCGAAAGGTGGAGACTGAGGTCACCTAGCAACTGGACTGTATGCTGATTGGACCATGTGACTGGAGACTCTGGGCGGGGGGGGAGGGAAGAGTGACAAAGTTTGACTTTTAATTGGGTGGAAAACCAGTGGGAACTTAAGAGCCGGTTTTCTACAAGGAAACTTGCCAATTTGATATGTCCCAATGGAAGGTTATTCGAGCAAACTGCCTGCCTTGAATGGGATGTATTACTTGGAACCCTGATAAGGGGGAGGGGGAGGAGGAGGACGATGATGACTGTGGGGTCCTTAATGCTCTCTCAGCTTGTTTTCTTGCAGATGTTTCATCACCCAAACTAGGTAACATTATCAGAGCTAGCCTCAGTGAATGTTACCCAGTTTGTTAATGAAACCTCTGCAAGAAAACCACCAAGTTCAGAGAGCACTAAAAACCCCACAGTTCTCCTCCTCCTCCTCCTCCTCTCCACAAACCCCATTCCAGTGGTGAAATACTACCGGGCGAACGGGTAGTAATAAAAACTGTGCATGTGTGCACAGCATGTGTTTGGCGTGGACTGCACATGCATGTGCACAGCATATGCTTGGCGCACAGCACACATGCGTGGCCAGCAAACCGGTAGGAAACCGGTTCAGATTTCACCACTGCCCCATTCCCTTCTGGTACTGGGGCATTAGGGTAATAATACATCTGCAAGAAAACCACCAAGCTCAGAGACCGCCAAGGATCCCTCATGTCAATCTCATTCTAAAATCTCCTGCGATTCCTCCCAAAAACTCTGGAAGTTATCCAAACACTTTTGTTTAAAAAGTTAATAGGTCAATTTCCTGAACTAACAAGCGGTCAAGATTTGAAAAAAAGTCTGTGGGTGAATGCTTTAAGTGTCTGATGTACTCATCGGAACACTTCCTCTGATAACTGGGAGACTTTCTTTCAGCACCATCCCCCCACGCGTTGCTGTTTTATACTTACACACTGTTGGAGAGTACGGAAGAACTGAGAAACGTCCCTGATGGCATGTCCAAAGTTTTCATAAGTTTTGACGTAAGGGCGGATCCAGGAGGGCAACTGGGCTTTTGTCTCAGTCTGTGTGAACCTGTTGAGAATTGAAGACTTGTAGTCAGCCCTGACAAAAAGATTACAGGTAGTCCTCGACTTATGACCGCAATTGAGCCCAAGATTTCTGCTGTTAAGTGAGGTATTTGTTAAGTGAGTTTGGCCCCGTTCTGTGACCTTTCTTGTCACAGTTGTTAAGTGAACCATCGCAGTTGTTAAATAAGTAGCAAAGCTTTTAAGCGAATCAGGCTTCCCCATGGACTTTGCTTGACAGAAGGTCGCAAAAAGGGATCACGGGACCCTGGGACACGGCAACCGTCATAAATATGAGTCAGTTAAAACGGTCATAGGTCACTTTTTTCAGTGCTGTTGTAACTTTGAACGTCAATAAATGAACTGCTGTAAGTTGTGGACCACCTGTACAAACATATCCGATCTCTATATTGAGTAGGTGAGAAGAAAGAAGTTAACATTAATGGCACAAAATTCTACTGGAAGGGAAGTTCACCTGTGGTCGCAGAGGAAAATGGCACCATAATCTTGCCGATGTCGGATAACTCTTCCAATAGCTTGGTTCACGGCACGAGAAGCCTGCTGTTTGTACCAGGTATTTCCAGACAAATACTAAAACATGGCGGAAAGAATACAGCTTTATTTTAAGAGTGTTGCGTTCTGTTTTTGATTCCCAGCCTTTTTTTAAAAAAAGTAAAAGACCAAACGCGGTTTAAGAAATTCACCCCTGCTCCCTCTTACGAGAACACCCATGTCAGTGTCTTAATCTGCAGTCAATCTGGGAAATGAGCTAAACCACTACCCCAAACAAAATCCCAGTTAAAATAGCAACGTAAAAGAGCTTATCATATATTTAATCTATGCTTCATTCCTTCTAGACTGCAGACAGATGAGAAGGCCAGGATTTACTCATAGGCGTTTACAATATTTGAAGTGGAAAATAAGAACGTCTGTTTCGCATGTTACGATGGCAATAGCAACTACCCCCACGCAAAATCTTACCAAAATGAAGAATGTCTGAATGTTTCTGAGCTCAGTTTAGTCTGTTTAGAAAGCATCCAGCAACAGTGCCTGTAGCCTAAGAAATCTTGCTAGAAATCCAGTAAAAAAAGACTAGAATCCAGGTTGATCAACTAAAAAACAGGCAGGATACTTCTGACGGAGTCCAAAGAAGCCATTGCAATGTCAAAATGGAATGATTTTGACACATTTGGCACAAAATGGGATGTTTTGGAATTTCAAACTTTGGCACGTTTTGCCCTTCTCTATGGTCAAAGTAATGTCTCTCTCTCTCTCTCCCTCTCTCTCCTTACCTGCCTGCTGACATCTTTTGCCTTCATTTCATCCAAGAACTGCATCTTTAACACGATCCTGGGGTCCTTGCGAGGAGGGTAGGGAAGGCCCGTGATGATGACACCTCGTCCATTCTTATCAGCAAAGTCCAAACCTTCGCTAGCCTGAAGGCAAATGACAGTTTGATCAACATTGTCCTGTTAAAGGACAAATGTCTGCAAGAATCAAGGCGCTGTAGAATGGGGCAATTCAACAAATACAAAAGTTAAATTAATTTCGACCGAGCAGTGGTCAATAATAATAAAGAAACACAATCCAAAAACACAAGTTGCAATGATTTCGACAAAAACGTGGCCACCAATAATAAAAGTAACTGAATGAAACTATTGACGCAGCATTGGCTTGTCCTGTGGTGAATTGGCCACGGGGAGCTGTCCAAGATCCAAGGTGCTGCCTGGTATTGTATTAAATATTCAGATTTTCTTTGGAAAACAGATGGTGCGGTAGCTTAGCCCTAGTTTTCTTTGGAAAACAGATGGTGCAGTGACTAAATGCAGTATTCCAGGTTAACTCAGCCCACAGCCTGGAATTTGATCCCGACTGACTCAAGGTTGAATCAGCCCTGCATCCTTCAGAGGTCAGATTGTTGGGGACAATATGCTGACATTGTAAACCGCTCAGAGTGCTGTAAAGCATTGTGGAGCGGTATAGAAGTCTAAGTGTCTATGGAGATTCTCCATCATCTAGGTCTGTGATGGCGAACCTATGGCACGGGTGCCACAGGTGGCACGTGGAGCCATATTGGTGGGCACGCGAGGTCAGCTCTGGCACACATGCGTGCACCAGCCAGCTGATTTTTGGGCCTTTTGAGCCCATCAGAAGTCAGGAAACACACTGTTTCCGGCCTCCGGAGGGCCTCTGGGGGGGTGGGGAAGGCCATTTTTGCCCTCCCCAGGCTCCTAGAAAGGCTCTGGAGCCTGGGGAGAGCAAAAAAAACAGGCCTACTGGGCCCACCGTGCCATCACATGCCAAAAGCAAGGGGAGCACAGGGTAGCGGGGCGCATAGAATTATGGATGTGGGCACGTGTGTGTGTGACCCCACCACACTCCCCCCGCTTTTGGCACGCGATGGCAAAAAGGTTAGCCATCACTGATCTAGGTCATGGTTGTCTCAAAGGTACATTTTCAGGAGGCAACTGGATTTTCTGGGGAGGTTTTTTGAAGATGTTTTGCTTCTCATCCAAAAAGCTTCTTCAGCTCTGACTGGATGGTAGTGGATGATCTTTCCGTCCTCCACCATCCAGTCAGAGCCGAAGAAACTTCTTAGATGAGAAGCAAAACATCTTCGAATAAAAACAAGGCAGTCCAGTTGCTTCCTGAAAATGCACCTTTGGGATAAGTCTAAGTGCTATTGTTATTGTGACTAACTTTGCTCACTTTTGAGGACTCTCGGGTTTCTGCAGAAGCCAATGAAAACCTGCCACCCAAACAGCCAACAACTGTTTGAGTCTTTAGCCTCTTTCTTATTGTTTGTTGTTCAGTTGCTAAGTTATGTCTGACTCTTTGCGACCCCATGGACCATAGCACTCCAGCCTCCCGCCCTGTCCTCTAGTGCCTCCCAAAGTTTGCCCAAATTTATGTTCATGGTGTCGATGATATCGTCAAACCATCTCCTCTGCCCCTTTAGCCTCCCATCTTCCCCAACATCGGGGTCTTCTCCAAGGAGCCCTCTCTTCTCATTTGGTGGCCAAAATATTTGTGCTTTGGCTTCAGCATCTGTCCTTCCAAGTCAGGGTTGATGTCTGTGGAAATTCTCAAGTTATCCAGGTCATAGTTGTCTCCAAGGTGCTTTTTTCTTCAAAAGGCAACTGGACTGTTTTTTTCTTTGAGGAAGGGGAGGAAAAATTTCACTTCTCATTCTTCAGCCCACATATTGGCCGTACATAGGAGGAGATGCAGCGTGTCCAAAATAAACAATGTATGAAGCATCACAGGTGGTAGTATGTAATCAAGGTTGGCTTTTCTGCCAAAGTTCACTGGAATTGCATCAGATTATTACTTGGATGGGAGGACACTGGCTTTCGTTTCGACCAGTGTTTTTCAGACTTGGCAGCTCTTGAGATGTATGGAAAACTAGATTACCAGAAGTGCTGGCTGGGAAATTCTCTCAGTTGAAGTCCATCCCTCTTAAAGTTGACAAGTTTGAAAATATTGCTCTAGAACTTAGTCAGGTTTATACCGACTGTACAGTTCGAATATACACTGCTCTTATTCTAGAGCAGTGTTTCTCAACCTTGGTAGCTTGAAGATGGGTGGACTTCAACTCCCAGAATCCCCCAGCCAGC
>WNWU01000033.1:1345222-1366239 GCA_012654045.1 Ptyas mucosa | reverse complement strand
TCCTCATTTTACCTACCTCGGAAGGATGGAAGGCTGAGTCAACCTTGAGCCTGGGGAGATTTGAACTCGCAGTAATTGCAGGCAGCTGGTGTTACTTAACAGCACTTTAATCTGCTGTGCCACCAAGGCTCTTTTTAAGGCTTGCCCTCTCAACTGTTGGTGGGAGTTCTTGTTTCGATGGTTCCTTGATGAGGCTTGTTGTTTGTTGCTTGTGTGTTGGTAATTCCTTGATTGTCCCACAAACATTGACAGGGCAAGCCACTTGTATGTTAACAGAGAAACCCACTCCTTTTTAGCACTTATTCTTGGAAATGAACAGGCTGAGCCAGAGGACAGGGTCAAACGTATCATCAGCTTGGAGTCTCTAAGTCCACCTCCTCCCTTGAAATCAGTTGACTCTTATCTGGTGCCAATTCGCCTTTGACCATTTCCGTAATAGTTCAGATTCTCGTGTATAGGTAACATGAAATAGACTTGTAGTGCTTTTGAACGCTATCCTGGTTCCTGATGTCTTGCACTTGACACTGATGACGCTAGCTAGTTGGGTAATGAAACATCTGCAAGAAAACAACCGAGCTCAGAGCACCAAGAACCCCCGAGTTGTCCTCCTCCTTTCCGCAAACCCCACTCCCTTCTAACTTTGATGATGTTGCCTAGTTGGGTCATGAAACATCTGCAACAAAACAACCAAGCTCAGAGAGCACCAAGGACCCCTCATTTCAACCCTGAGCTAGAAAGTCCTCCTCCTCCTCTCCATAAACCCCTCTCACTTCTAGCACTGATGATGATCCCTAGTTGGGTAATGAAATATCTGCAAGAACACAACCAAGCTCAGAGAGCACCAGGGACCCCACATACCATACTTTCTTGGTACACCTAGTTAGTCTTACTGGAACATCAACATCATGAACTGTCTAAAGCTGTGATGGTGACCTATGGCACACGTACCACAGGTGGCACACATAGCTATATCCGTGGGCACGCAAGGTTAGCTCCTTCCGGCATCAGAAGTTGTCAAACGGGCCATTTTCAGCCTCTGGAGGACCTCCAGGGGGGGATGGAGAAGGACGTTTTTGCCCTTCCCAGACTCCTAGAGAGGCCCTGGAGGCTGGGGACAGCAAAAAACAGGCATTCCGGTCCAACAGAAGTTGTTAAACGGGCAGTTTTCGGCCTCTGGAGGACCTCTAGGTTGGTTGGGGAAGGCTGTTTTTGCTCTCCCCAGATTCCTAGAGAGGCCCTGGAGCCAGGTGAGAAAGAAAAACGGGCCTCCCGGAGCATCGCATGCAAGAAGCGGGTGGGGGGGGGTCGCGCGTGCGGGGTGTGTGTGTATAGAATCATGGGTGTTTGCATGGGCACGAGCGGCCCCCCCCCGCCCTCCCCCCATCCTGGCATGCAATGGCAAAAAGGTTAGCCATCACTGGTCTAAAGGGTTCTGCGTGTGCATTTTCCTCAGAGTGAATCCAGATGAAGATATTTTATTTCAAAATGTAGTTAGTTCTCTTGGGAAGCCTTTAAGAAATAACATTACCGTATATACTCAAATATAAGCCGAGTTTTTCAGCATGTTTTTCAGGCTGAAAAAGCCCCCCTCGGCTTATATTCGAGTCATGGAAAAAATGCCTTTTTAAAAGAAAACAAATGAGTAGACCCGTGTCTGCAAAAATAGAAAAAACAGTCCCTTTCAGCTTCAGTATAGGTTAATTACCATAAGTTGATTTGAACAGCCTCCCGACTCTCAGCTGATTTGCTCTCAGCTGTTTTGGGCAGGGGTCTTTTGCTAGCTGCAAAGAGTGCTGCTGGAGCACTTTTATTTTTCTCCTTGTGCAATTCAAGCTGAAAATGAAACCGAAACTAAAGCAGGTTGTTGGCTTTACTGTTTGCTTGCAACGTTGGAAAGGCAGATTTCTTTTCTTTTTCCTCATCAAAAAAGGTAGGTGCAAACAATGGAAAATTTATGGCAAATGGCAAAAGAGGAGAGTTCAAGATTTTAAAACACAAAAGAAAAAAGCTCTATTTAACTAGGGAATTGTAATAATTGAGATACTATTAATTGTATATTGTGTTGAAAGCAGAAATGGTTAAGTTGTGATTTGGAAGAATATATGGGGGAAATTATTTGATTTATTATTATTGGTAAATATAATAACCGGTAATTGATTTGTAAGAAATTGGATTGCATGGAAATAATTGGAATATTCATGTTCATATTGATTAATATACAAATAAGATAGTTATATAACTAATTGATTTATATTAAAATGTTGAATTTGTATTGAACAACTGTAATATTACATAATTAACCAATGTGAGGATGGATATAAAAATAGATGACAATGGGAAGGGATATAATACAGAATAGAAGGGAAAAATTGAATTTGATTAAGATTAGAGATGAGGATGAAGGGTAATATTGATTTTTTTAAAAAATAGATGAGGAATAAATATGGCAAAAAGGAAATACAGAAATTGTAAATTTAAGTGAAATGACTAAACACTGTTTAAATTTGTGAACCGGCCAAATACTCTGTTCAAAGAAAAGACATTGCATGTTTGTATGTGTGTTTCTAATTATTGCTATTTATTCATATTTGTTCTCTTTTATTCTTTAAAGTTTAACAATTCATTCTTTATCTTGATATCTTTATATTTGTTTGGGGTTGGTTTTCTTCCCTTTCACCTTTTTTATTGTACAGCAATCTTTCTCCTCAAACCTACCCCTTTGAGAAAGGGGGGAGAAAGAGAATGAGAGAGAGTGTGGAGGAGAGAGAGAGAGAAAGAAAGAGGGGGAGAGAGAAAGAATGAGAAAGAGAGGGGGAGAGAGAAATGGTGATAAGATAGGGCAAAGACGTAAAATGTGAGGACAGTTGTTAAGTTCAAGGACTGGTCACAAGTGCGAGGACCAGTCAAAAATTACTTTTTCAGCCCTCTGAGTAGTCCATATGCACAAAAGGACTACCCAGAGGGCTGAAAAAAATGATTTCTGACAGGTCCTCCCACTTTTGACCAGTCTTTTTTTATTTTGAAATTTACCAGTAGCTGCTGCATTTCCCACCCCCGGCTTATACTCGAGTCAATAAGTTTTCCCAGTTTTTTGTGGTAAAATTGGGGGGGCCTCGGCTTATATTCGGTCAGCTTATACTCAAGTATATACGGTAATTCTGAAATGGCTCCGTCCAAAAGAGAGTAATAAAAATGTTTGATTGTACCAGCAATTAGAAGTCCTCTCAGTAACTTTCTGTGTTGGAAAAAAAACTAAAAAGCAACCAGGAATGAATTTTGCTTGAAAAAGCTTAGGAACTCACTTCAAGTACAGGTAGTCCTCGACATACGATTCATTTAGTGATTGTTCGAAGTTGCAACAGCACTGAAAAAACTGACTTATGACTGGGTTTTCAGTTACAACCTTGCAGCAATCAAATTTCGGGCTTTTGGCAACTTGGCATGTATTTATGACAGCTGCAGTGTCCCCGTGTGATGCGATCACCATTTGTAACCTTCCCAGCTGACTTCCAACAAGCGAAATCCATGGGGCAAGCCAGATTCACATAATGACTAGCTGACTCGCTTAAGAACTGCAGTAATTCGCTTAAGCACTGCGGCAAAAAAGGCCGTAAAATGGAGCGCAACTCATTTAAGAACTGCCTTCCTTAGCAATAGAAATTTTGGGGCTCAGTTGTGGTCACAGGTTGAGACTACTTGTAGTCCTTTTCAAGAGTGGCCCCATGTAGAGCGCATAATAAAAGCAAAGTCCTGAACGGAACATATATTCAGTGTTCTTCCCACTTGCAAGTAATCAAGATCGGAAAACACCACAACATTAGCTCCCACCCCTTGCGAAACAAGCCCTCTAATTTTTTTTAAAACGATTGAATCTATTTGCAATTAATGCTGCAATATTGCAATATTATCAGCTTACTGATAAATTGGAATCGAAAAGGGAAAAAAAGAGCTTGGGACAGAAGTAGAGAAAGGAAAAAACTGGAATATATTGGGTAGCTATAGTCTGATTAAATGTTCTTTATGTAATTGATGTTTAAATAATGTAAGGTGGAGATACACTCTTTCTTCTTTTTCTCTCTTTTCTATTTTTCTTTTCTTCCTTTTTCCCTATTATTTTTTTTATCTTATTCCTCTCTTTTTTTTTCTTTTCCTTTTTTTCTTTTTCTCTTTTTTTTGGAAACTTTTTAATTTTTTTCTTGCCATACTCTTCTCCCTTTCTTCTCCCTTTCTCTTTCCTTTTTTACTTCTTATTATCATTATTGAGAGAAGTGGCTTTTAAGGTGGGAAAAATGTGATTATAGAAGAATTATAATAAATATGGAAACGATGAATGAATTTTTGATAGTCAACAAGAATTGCTGATAGATTTAATAATTACAGAAAATTGCTTATTTTTAAAAGGTTTGTGAAATGAAGCTTTGAATATTAACAAGAATTGTTTATATAGTTTTTGATTATTTTTTAATGCGAAAAATGCTATTATAGTAAAATCATAAGAAGAGTCTTAATGGTTACAGAAAATTGATTTTAAAATGGATTAAAATACTGTCTGTTTCTTGTATAGTAAATAAAAGAATGGGAATGAATTTTTGAATAAATTTAAAGAAAATTAATAGTTTAGGAGAGAATAGGAGAGAAGATAGATATTAAAATGTATCATTATTTTTAATTGGTAAGTTAAAATAAAATACTATGAATCAGTTAATTAAATGAAAATTAAGAGTGAAAAGAAGTACAACCTGGGTGATTAGATGAAAAAAAAATTAAACTGTGAATGAATTAAATATAAGATTAGGAGTGGAGGAAAGCATTCCTGGAGAACAGCTGATTAAGCTGTGAACCAGCCAAAAATAAACTTAGGAGGAGTAGGGGAGACAATGCTGGGAAGCAGTTAGAGCCAAACTGTGAACCAGTTAAATACAAGGTAAGGAGTAGATGTAAGCATCCCTGGAAAACAGCTGACTAAGCTGTTATCCAGCTAAAAATAAAACTAGGAGGACTGGAGGAGAAAATGTTGGAGAGCAGTTAAAACCAAACTGTGATCCAATCATTAAATAAGGGTAGGAGTGGAGAGAAGCATCCCTGGAAATCAGCTAACCAAGCTGTAATCCAGTTAAAAATAAACCTAGGAGGAGTGAAGGAGATATTATAGAAGTAAATTTTAAAGTGAATTGATTTTGAAATGTTTCTAAGAGAGGAATAAAATATTTTGTGTTGGTTTTTAGATGCAATTTTGAAGAAATACTGACTGAATTTGGGTCTTTGAAGTAAGGGAAATATATGAAATACTGATTGTTAAAATGATAAATGAATATTATAAAAAGCTGTCTAGACTTGGAATTTAAGATTAAGGGTGATACTTAATAGAATGTTAAATGTTAGAACAAAATGTTAGATTGAATGGAAAATTGTGTTTGGAACTTTTTTCTTTTTCTTCTTTTTCTTCTTTTTCCTTTAAGATGGTAATGGATGAAATTTGGAACTTATGCTTATTTTATACCGGAACAAACTTTTTGCTCTAAAAAGATATGTTTTATGTTTTATGTCTAAAATAAATAAATAAAATTTCAAAAAAAAATGCTGCAATATTATATTAATCAGTATTCAACTAGAGGGGATGGTATGTGTATGTCTTTTTGTGTGATGCACCTTTTTAATGCTTTGACGGTTTTGTGGGGTTCTTTTTTTTTGTCCTTTTGGAATTTTTTTTTTTGAGCTCTGTATTTTGTATTTTAAATTTGTTTTGAATAAGAATAAAAATATATAATAATAAATATTGGAAAACACTGGCTTTAAAGTAAGAGTTGCTAACGTTCATGATAATTGATCCACCTGTTAGCATTGCTCTCTTCCAGCTGCTATAAGAAATTCCCCAGACTGGATAAGTTGTGCTGAACAAAGGAAAACAGAAAACTCCCTCCTGCTACTCACACAGGAAGGGCAAAAGATAGAAAGAACACATAATTATTTCCCGGCTGTCAAGCACTTCATCTCACTGAGTAAAAATTTACTCAGTAAATTTACTAATCCTGTCCTTCCGGGAAAAAAAAATGATTATGCAGTGACCCTAAAGCAAATAACCTTTAATTACCATCTCTCAAACGTTGGCTGCCTAACCTAGTTACCCCGTGACCGGCTTTGCAAAATTCACCGAGTCACCAACCGCCAAACAGGCTGTTTTTTGTATAGTATGTATACAACATATGCCAAAAAACCTAAGTGAGATTTAACACGATCTCAAACTTAGCATGTTAGCCAAAGGCAGGATTTTACGTGACCTTCTAAAATAGAGGTGGGGAACTATGGGCCTTTTTTTTTTCTTTTTGACTTGTGGACTTCAACCCCAAACTCCTGTTTGGCTCAGGAATTCTGGGAATTGAAGTCCACAAGTCATAAGAAACCAGAGTTCCCTTCCCCTGTTCTAAATAAATAAATAAAATTACCTATGGGATCCTTTTTGTTCTACCCAGGTTGGGCAGGGAAGATACGTTGCGGACTCTGTCAACCAAAGAAGTCCAACTGGTGGGTTTCAAGTAAACCATTGCTGTTCCCCCCACCCTATGGAATAGTCTCCCTCACCCCAGAGGTAAGGCAGGGCCCCCACTGTCCTGGCCTTCAGGAAAGACCTACAAACATGGCTCTGTGGCTGTGATGGCTCCCCCAGATACCTCTCCAGAGGTCAGTTCAGAGGAGGATGTACCAGTCTCAGGCACTTCAGGAGGGGTGTTGGTCAATGGTTCCAAGCAGCCAACTGAGGGTAATTTGGCTGAATCATAAGTGCAGCCGGTCAGTGATGAGAATAGAATAGAATAACAGAGTTGGAAGGGACCTTGGCGGTCTTCTAGTCCAAACCCCCTGCTCAGGCAGGAAACCCTATGCCACTTCAGATGGTTATCTAATCTCTTCTTAAAAACTTCCAGTGTTGGAGCATTTACAACTTCCGGAGGCAAGTGGTTCCACTGATGAATTGTCAGGAAATTCCTCCTTAGTTCTAGGTTGGATCTCTCCTTGATTAGTTTGTATCCGTTGCTTCTTGTCCTGCCTTCAGATGCTTTGGAGAATAGGCTGACACCCCCCCTCCCACTTTTCTCTGTGGCTACCCCTGAGATATTGGAACATATGTCACCCCTAGTCCTTCTTTTCATTAAGCTAGACCAGGGGTGTCAAACTAGCAGTCCGCAGGCCAGATGCATCACACGCAGGCCACGCCCACCGCAACTCTGTGAATGGGGAAAATGTCACAAAACGTCACGTGACAGCAACGGGGCACGGCGAGTTTCCTGTGAGCTAGACATATCCAATCTAGCAACCGTTCTTTGTATGTTTCATCCTCCAGTCCCCTAATCATCTTTATTGCTCTTCTCTGCACTTTTTCTAGAGTCTCCACATCTTTTTTATATCTTGCCTTCTGCACCTGATCCAAGAACAGGTAGGGCAGAGAAAAGGCAGGAGCAGCAGAGGTCAGCCAAATTACTCATGAGGAGGCAGCTTCACCTTTCTTAATGGGCTGCACCAGAAGCTGGCTATTTAACACAGCACACGGATGGAGCCGATGTTGGGAACAATGTGTTCATTTCCTAGATGTGTGTTTTCTGGTCGTGATTCCTGCCTTGCTTTGGATTGACCCCGTGCCTTGACTTTGGATTGTGCCTTGTGAACTCTGGACTGTCCTTGCCGTGTGAATCCTCTTGTGTTGTGGATTTAATTTTGCCTGGTGGATTTGTCTCGTGTGGGAAACTTTCAAGTGCCTTGTGGACTCACTGCCCATTGCTCTGTGGACTAGCATTGGTCTGCTTTTGGCTGGATAGTTCTGGGGTTTTGGTGAAGTGAATTGCTGGGGAATATTAATAAACCCACTAAATCACTAGGTATTTGGAGTGTGAACAGGACAGCAAAGTGGCTTTGTGTCTATGGAGATTCTCAATCATCCAAGTCATGGTTATTCCAAAGGTGCTTTTCCAAAAGGCAACTGGACTTCCTTGGTGCCTTTTCTTTGAAAACCTTTTACTTCTCATCCAAGAAGCTTCTTCAGTTCTGAAGACCCAATCACCTTGTACAACTGAAAAGCATTATCCGGAAAATCAAGGATGACTTGTCCGTTACGCTCTTTTATGATCTCCATTTAATCTCCATTTAAGGATCAGTTCTGGGAGAATCTCTTTTACAGTAGTTTTGTGGCATAACCTTACGGAATCTTAAAAGCATTAAATTATCATCATCTAATACTGATAGTCTTGGCTTAGTGATATATCCAGATGCTTTCATAAGCGCTACTCTCAGCTTCTTGATGAAAGAAGAACATTCGGCCAAAGAAAGATGGAAAAATGCAAGCAGGCCAAAATATACTCCATCTTTATTGGCCAGATGTTCTTCTTCCATCAACAAGCTGAGGGTAACATTTATGAAAGCATCTGAATATATCACTAAGCCAAGACTATCAATTAATAAGGGAACTGACTGCATAAGGTTTCTGAAAGAAAAGTCGTTTCTTGTGAAAACATTATGAAGTCTCACCGACCTCTGTGAATGCTCCTTTCTGCCTCGATTCTACAAACATTGGCTTCAGTGCTTCTATTTTTCTTGCAAAGTCATGGGCCTAGCAGAGCAGAGACAGAAGAGATTAGATTAAAGTAAAATAAAAATAGGGAGGACTCCCCCATCATCTAAGGGAAGAACTGGGGTGAAATCCAGCAGGTTCTGACAGGTTCTGGAGAACCGGTAGCGGAAATTTTGAGTAGTTCGGAGAACCGGCAAACACCAGCTCTAGCTGGCCCCAGAATGGGGTGTGAATGGGGATTTTGCAGTATCCTTCCTCTGCCACGCCCACCAAGCCACGCCCACAGAACCGGTAGTAAAAAAAATTGGATTTCACCACTGGGAGGAGTCTCCAAACCTGGCCAGTTTAAGACCTGTGGACTTCAACTCCCAGATTTCCCAGCCAGCATGGCTGGATAGGGAATTCTGGGAGTTCTTCAAGGAACAGTGAATAACAAGAGTCGGAAGGGATCTCAGATGTCTTCTAGTCCAACCCCTGTTCAAGATGAAGACCCTATACATTTCAGACAAGTGGCGGTCCAGCCTCTTCTTAAAAGCCTCCAGGGATGGAGCACCTACAACTTCTGGAGGAAAATTCTTCCACTGGTTGACTGTTAGGAAGTTTCTCCTTAGTTCTAAATTGCTTCCTCCTTGATTAGTTTCCACCTTTGCTTCTTGTCTTGCATTCTTGTACTTTTGAAAATAGGATGACTCTATCTTCTTTGTGTCAGTCCCTCAAATATTGGAAGACTGCTATCCTGTCACTCCTAGTCCTTCACTAGACTGGACATACCCAATTCCTTCAATAATTCTTATATTTTAGCCATCAGCCCCCTAATCATCTTAGCTGCTGTTCTGTGCACTCTTTACAATGTCTCAACATATGTTTTATAATATGGTGACCAAAACTGGTGTGGTCTTACTAAGGCTTTATAAAGCGCTACTAATACTTCATGTGATCTTGATTCTATCCCTCTGTTAATGCAACCTAGGATTGCATTAGCTTTTTTGACTGCAGCAGCAGACGGCTGGCTCATGTTTAAGTGATTATCCACTAGAACTCCAAGGTCCCTCTCACAATTACTGTTTCTGAGCCAGGTTTCATCCAATCTGTACTTGTACTTCTGGTTTTTCATGCCCAGGTGTAAAACCTTGCTTTTCTCCACATTACATTTCATTTTGTTGGATAGGGCCCATTGTTCAAGTCTGTCAAAATCCTTTTGGATCCTGAGCTTGTCTTCTGGGGTGTTGGCTATCCCTGCCAGCTTAGTGTCATCTGCAAATTTGATGAATTCCCTCATCTATTCTATTCTATTCCCTCATCTAAGTTATTTATGAAGATATTGAAGAATATTGGGCCTAAGACAGAACCTTATGGCACCCCACTGTTTACTTTCCTCCAGTAGTACCATTAAGGACGACTCGTTGAGTACAATTTGTCGGTTACAAATCCATCTGGGTGGTGATGCTGCCCATCCCACATTTTTCTAGCTTACCAAGAAGTAGGTTGTGGTCTACTTTGTCGAATGCCTTGCTGAAGTCTAAATATACTATGTCCACAGCATTTCACTGGTCTACTAATTTACTCACTTTGTCAACAAATGAAATAAGATTGGTTTGGCACGATCTGTTTTTAACAAACCCGTGCTGGCTGCTAGTTACAACTTTATTTGTTTTTAGAAGTTCGCAGATCTGTTCTTTTATTATTTTTTCTAGTATCTTCCAAGAATTGACGTTACACTGATTTCCTGGGTCTATTTTTTTTCTTCCTTTTTTGAAGATGGGAACCACATCAGCTCTTTTCCAATCCTCTGATAGCTCCCTGGTGCTCCAAGATTTTTTAAAGATATGATACAATAGTTCTGAGATGACATCTGCCAGCTCCTTCTGAATTCTGGGAAGTAATCGGTCAGGTCCCGGTAATTTATATTCATCAAGGTCAGACAGATGTTCTGTTACCATTTTCTTATTTTTAGTTCTAGTCTGTCTTTTACAGTTATGTTTTTCTTGCCTAAGTGCAAAACCTTACTTGTCTCTACACTGAGCTTCATTTTATTGGGTAGGGCCTGTCAACATCCATCTGGATCCTGAGCCTATCATCTGCGGTGTTGTTTATTCCTGCCACAGCTTCGTGTCCTCTGCAAATTTAATGAGTGTCCCTTCTATTTGCTCATCTAAGTCGTTTATGACTTCAGTTCCCAGAATTTTCCAGCAGGCTGCTGAAGTTGAAATCCACAAGTCTTAAAATAGCCACATTTGGAGACACCCCCCCCCCCAATCTAAGGTCTATCTGTTCCCCAAAGCGGAAACCTACTCTCCAATATTCCAGGCTTTTATCCATGACCGGATATGAAGGGAAAAACACCAGGAGTCCATTTGGTATTATTCGGACAAGATTAACTGCAATAAAACACAGTGAGTTAAACCAATTTTATCTGACTTCAGTACTGAGATAACATTTTCCTTTAAAAACACCTTCGGACATTTCTCTGCTGATCTACAGGCAGTCCTTGACTTACGACCACAATAGGGACCAGAATTTATGTTGTTAAGCAAGGCAGCTGTTAAGTGAATCACACCCCACTTTATTGGCATTTTTTTGGCCCCTGATATTAAACAAATCACTGCAATTAAGAGCACTGCAATTAAGCAAATCCGGTTTCTCCCATTGACTTTGCTTGTCAGAAGCCGGCTGGGAAGGTCACAAATAATGATCAAGTGACTCGGGACGTTGCAACCGTCGTAAATACATGCCGATTGCCAAGAGCCAAGAGTTTGGGTGGGATGCTGCGATGGTTTAAGTACAAACATTGGGTGTATGTCACTTTTTTCAGCACCATTGTAACTTCGGTCACTTAAACGACTGGTTGCACGTCATACTACGTATACCGTGTTTCCCCGAAAATAAGACCCTGACTTATATTTTTTTGAACCCTGAAATAAGCGCTTGGCCTTATTGCCATGCGCTCAAATGCCCGATTGGGCTTATTATCAAGGGATGTCTTATTTTGGGGGAAACAGGGTACTTTGCTACAGCCCTATTCTCAGCAAAGCAAAGTCTCAGTCTCTCAGCCATCTTCCTCCTATGTTGGGGTCCAAGAATAAATACACCGAAAATGCTCTCTGACTGTAAAAGCTTTCAACCAACAGAAGAGGCTGCCATATGTTGGGTTCAGCTTGGATGGCCATTGATACTGTAGGGCAGGAGTGTCCAACTCAATTTGGAAGAGCCTTGGATAGTACAGTGGTCTAAAGCCCTGTTATTAACACCAGCTGCCTGCAATTATTGCAGGTTCGAATCTCACCAAGGCTCAAGGTTGACTCAGCCTTCCATCCTTTCTAAGGTAGGTAAATTGAGGACCCAGTTTGTGGGGGCAATAAGCTGACTTTGTAAATATACAAAAGTATGAAGGCTATTGCTTAGCGCATTGTAAGCCGCCCTGAGTCTCCGGAGAAGGGTGGCATATAAATCAAATTTTAAAAAAAACCAATTTTCATTGAGGGCCACATCAAGGTTGTGCTTGACCTCGGGGGGAGGAGGGTGTGGCCAGGGTAGGTGTGCCAGCTTGACATCACTCCTGTTGGGGGCGCCTGTGGTCTGAGCACTATGCCAGAGAAAACGGGGTTCCAAGCTCCATTTTCGGCTGGGATGGCCTCCTGCAACCTTTTGCCAGCAAAAACGGAGCTTGGGAAGGCCACGTTTTCGCTGGCAGAGATACCGTGGGCTGGTCCTTTGCTATTTCCAGAGCTCCCCCACGGGCCGGATCCGGCCCTCGGGCCTTGAGTTTGACATCCCCTGCTGTAGGGGATCTCTGGGCTAAATGACATCCTAAGGTCCCTTCCAACTCTATGATTCCCACTGAATCTGAGAAGTGATTCCCTTCAAACGTTAAGAAATTGGCTATTTCTGCACCGCTGACAATGAGACTCCGAGGATAAGACACAGAAAATGCGTCCAGACTGAAATCTGGAGAGATGCTCAGGTACTTGACTGATTTAGGTCTTGACCTCAAAAAGGATAACTTGGGGATGGTTGTGTGCGTGTGATCTCACACAACACACACACACCCCAGTGTACACACAAATACATATATACACATATTGTATACACAAGTGCGTGCATGCACAAATTATTTTTCACATTTTTGAACCGGCCGACTCTCTCAAGAGAGACACTCTGGTGTGCGATAAAAGATTAAAATCCTTGGATAGTACATGGTAAAAAATTAAAAGCCTTGGATAGTACAGTGGTCTAAAGCCCTGTTATTAACATCAGCTGCCTGCAATTATTGCAGGTTCAAATCTCACCAAGGCTCAAGGTTGACTCAGCCTTCCATCCTTTCTAAGGTAGGTAAATTGAGGACCCAGTTTGTGGGGGCAATAAGCTGACTTTGTATAAATATACAAAAGTATGAAGGCTATTGCTTAGCGCATTGTAAGCCGCCCTGAGTCTCCGGAGAAGGGCGGCATATAAATCAAATTAAATATATATATATATATATATATATATATATATGTTTTCTGAGGTTTTCGCGGGTGTTTGTATGTAGGTCTTTGGTTATTCGGGTTTTCTCCCGCGTAAAATTGGAAGTGTCTTGGCGACGTTTCGACGAAGTCTCATTCGTCATCTTCAGGCTGGTGTTCTCGGCTTCGTGCTTCCAGGAGCAATGTGTGATCGCAGCTGTTTCCTCCTTTTAACTGCCAGTGGGGGTGGGAGCTGATTGGGTGGGAGCATGGCTGTGTTCTGATTGGATGGGGGGTTGGCTGTGCTCTGATTGGCTGGGGGTGTGCTCTGTTTGGGTGGGGGCTTGGCTGTGCTCGGGTTACTCTGAGTTGCAGGGGGATTTGAGCTGGTGAGCTGCATTGCTGTTGTTTGGCTTCGCGTTCGTGGTCGTGCCACATCTTCGTGGTGGGTGTCAGTTTGCTTCATGTATGGATTGGAGGGGTTTAAATTGGTCAATGGTGCAGCTTTGGTTTGGCTTCTGGTCTGTGGTCGTGTCTCATCATCGGTGTGGGTCTGGGTTTGCTTTTTGCGTGGAAGTGTGGTGGTGATATCCTGTGTGGTTTTCGTGAGTGTGGGTCTGGTGTCATTCTTTGTGTTAAGGACTCGTTTGTCACTAAGGGCGGGTATATATATAAAACCAGTATATGTAAAAATTAAAGGTTTAGAATTAAGCAAGGATTCTGAATGAGGCCTGCCTCATCTCTGGGAGGAGGATATTCCACAGGGCAATGGACAACAGCAGGGAAGGGAAGGCTCTCTTCCTAGATCCTGCCACTTAGTTCTGATGGGATTTGCAACAGAGTTCTGATGGGATTTGCAACAAGAGCCCAGGTGGACAAGTGGTTAGAATGCAGTATTGCAGGCTAACTCAATGTTCATCTGCCACCAGTTCGATCCTGACCGGCTGAAATCTCTCTCCCTCCCTCCCTCCCTCCCTCCCCCTCCCCCTCCCCCTCTCCCTCTATCTGAATGCAGTATTGCAGGCTAACTCTAAGGCTGTGAAGCACTAGAAAGCAGTATATAAATCTAAGTGCTATTGCTATCCCTTCCCTGCCTGACTGGGTGGAGATAGGCCAATGTAATGGGATGAAGACACAAACACAAACACACACACCTGCATCATACAGTATAACGTAAAACTGTAACATCCCCTTGAATACTCTGGACTGACAGCTGCTTTCCAAGAGAGGTTCCAGAAACAGATTTTAGAGCCCACCAGCTTTTAAAGAACCACCAACGGCAGACATGGTGAGAGCAACGTCAGCGTTCTGGCTTATCTCCTCCTTCAACCCTCTCTTATTCCTCTGTGTACCCTATCAACTGCACTGGAGCATTCAGTCCTGACTTGCACCCAGATTCTTTATGCTTTACCTACGGTTTTCCCGATGGAGGACAGACATTCTTCCGTAAATCTGTAAACGAAGAGAGAAGGAATCCCATCAGCGTGCAACTTCTAGGCGTTAAGAAGAAGGTCATGTTGCTCGGTTGTCACAATAATTTCCAGGAAAAATAAATGAATCAACTTTTCCATGCTCAGTTCGTGGTGCTAAAATCGCTTTCCACGCCTCTCCAAGCTGTATGGAATTGTTCTTCAGCCATGAATTGTGGGTTCCGGTAACCCGCAATAGCTAGCTGACTGCAATCTTTCCACCTGTTACTCTAAAATTCCTATCAGGTACAGGTCGTCCTCAACGTACGACCACAATGGAGCCCAAAGTGAGTCTTGCCCCGTTTTATGACCTTTCTTCTCACACCTGTTAAGGGAATCATCACAGCTGATAAGTTAATAAGACGGTTGTTAAGTGAATCAGGCTTCCCCATTGGCTCTTGCTTGTCAGGAGGTCGCAAAACCTGATCATGTGACCCCGGGACACTGCAACGGTCACAAATATGATCACGTGACCACGAGGAAGCTGCAGTGGTCCCAAATGTGAAAAACGCTCATAGGTTGCATTTTTTCAGTGCTGTTGTAACTTTGAACGGTTAGTAAATGAACTGTTTTAAGTCGAGGACTGTATGTATGTATATACGTATGTGTATATGTACCGTGTTTCCCCAAAAATAAGACCCTGTCTTATATTTTTTTTGAACCCTGAAATAAGCGCTTGGCCTTATTGCCATGTGCTCAAAAGCCCAATTGGGCTAATTATCAGGAGATGTCATATTTTGGGGGGAGGATCTGTTATTAATCACCTCCATTGTGCTGATCTCCCCACTGGGGTCCTAACCCGACTGGCAGAAACAGGTCTTTAGGCCAGTGGTGAAATGTAAAATTTGTTACTACCGGTTCTGTGGGTGTGGCTTGGTTGGGGGGGGAGGGGTAATGTGACTGAGTAGGCGTGGCCAACTTTTTTTTTTTTAAACTTTTAAAACCATTTTTTCTACAATCTCTTCGGCTGAAGAGGTTGTAAAAAAAATGCTTTTAAAGCCTCTGACGATCCCAACTGACTTGCCTCATCGGCAGAGGCTTTTTTTTTCCGTTTTAAAAAACATTTTTTCTATAACCTCTTCGGCTGAAGAGGTTGTAGAAAAAATGCTTTTAAAAGCCTCTGATGATCCCAGCTGAGCTACGCGATCATCAGAGGCTTTTTTTTTTTTTACTTTTAAAAGCATTTTTTCGGCCAAAGAGGCTGTTGAAAAAAATGCTTTTAAAAATAAAAAAAAAAGCCTCTGATGATTGTGCGGCTCAGCTGGGCAATGGGTGTGTGGGTGTGTGGGTGTGGGTGTGAGTGTGTGTGGCAGGGGTTTTGCTACCGGTTCTCCAAACCACCTGCCTCCATCGCTACCGGATTGGGTGATCCGGTCCGAACCGGGAGCATTTCACCCCTGCTTTAGGTCCTTATGAAAAGAGGAAAGTTGGGGCTAACCTCAGATGGGAGTGGGGTGAGGGATGGTGAGATGCTCCAAAGGGTAGGAGCAACAGCAGAGAAGGCCCTTCTCTTGGACCTCCCCCACCCCAGCTGGAATAATGGGGACCCGCAGCGTGCCTCCTACGCCAGCACAAATGGTACAGGCCAGTCCCAGTGGGGTGAGACAGTCCCTCAAGCAACCTGGACTCATGAAGGGATTTAAAGGTGATCACCAACACCTTGAAGCAGCCTGGTAAACAATTTAGCTGGCGGAGCAGTGGCCTTAGTAGTGTTTGTTGGCCGACCGCTGATCAAAAGGCCGTGAAACGTGACAGTGAGCAAAATGAAGTGAAGGATTCGCCCCTCAGCAAAACCTTGAGAAATGTGCAATCACAATTTCACAGGCATCGCTCTCCCTCCTAATGCTTCATCAGGAATCTTCCCTCCTAAGATGCTCTCTGGGACAAATTTCCCTGAAACTGTTCAGATTCCTGTAATAGTTTATCTCCACACATAGGAAATCATCCATTGTCTAGTTTCTGGGTAAAGAGGAACACCACGCTAGAATAATGAACAGAGATATGACAAATAGAGAATGCTCAGTGGTATTATTCAAGAACAATGACAAATTTGCAATAGTGACTTTTCAACTTAGCAATCCCCCTAAGGTTTATCTGTGATCTTTGGCCAACTGACCTAATGGGTTGTTGGTTTTTTTAAGAGTTAGAAACAATATGTCACTGAATATGAATAAGAACATATTTTGCAATTAGAACAGACAGCACATTGGTTAAAAGGAGGGGGAAGTGCAAGGTCCTTGGTGCTCTCTGAGCTTGCTGGTTTTCTTGCAGACGTTTCATGACCCAATTAGGTAACATCATCAATGCTAGAAGGGAGAAGGGCGTGCGGAGTGGAGGAGCAGGAGGAAGAGGAGGACGACGACTGTGGTGTCCTTGCTAGTCTTTGTGCTTAATTGTTTTTTTGCAGACATTTCATGACCCAACTAGGTAACATCATCAGTGCTAGAGGGGAGCAGGGTGTGTGGAGTGGTGGTGGTGGTGGAGGAGGAGGAGGAAGAGGGCTGTGGGGCCCTTGGTACTCCCTGAGCTTGCTGGTTTTCTTGTAGATGTTTCATGACCCAACTAGGTAACATCATCAATGCTAGAAGGGAGCAAGGTGTGTGGAGAGGAGGAGGAGGAGGTCTGTGGGGTCCTTGGTGCTCTCTGAGCTTAGTGGTTTTCTTGCAGACAATTCATGAGCCAACTAGATAACATAATTAGGATACTGAGCTACAAATATTCTCTTCTATTGGAGGAGAGAATCTCATAGAGAAAATGATGTAAGGCTCTCAACAGTTTGAACTGGGACATCCTGAGATATCAGTAACAAATTTGAAAGGGGGGAAAGGTTGGAAATGTTGCAGGGCTTAAACGAACAGGAAAAACTCACTACCAGAATTGGTTCCTTTTTATCCAGATGAAACAGGACTTTGATGCAAAGTCTACCACTATTTTGTTTGCCATTGGGATTGAAATTTTGCAAGGGAGGGTGGGTGGTGGAATGTTTATTCCTTCTTCCCACTCTTAATCCCAAAGGTGCTTTATTTCAAGAGGCAACTGGACTTCCTGGTTTTTCTTTGAAGATGTTTCGCTTCTCATCCAAGAAGCTTCTTCAAGCTCGGACTTCAGCTCAGTCAAAGTTGAAGAAGCTTCTTGGATGGGAAGCGAGAAACATCTTCAAAGAAAAACCAGAAAGTTCCATTGCCTCTTGAAAAAGCACCTTGGGGACAACCATGACCTGGATGACGGAGAATCTCCACAGACATTCCTCTCTTAATCTCTATGAAATCCTAAGAATATCAGCAGAGTCCTCATAGATCACAGGGAAGCCAGATAAACAGAGATTAATGGCAATATTAACCCTAAACCAACAGTCAAACTTAAAAGAACAGGCCAATCAGAGAAATACCAACTCAGACAAGCAATCAAACAGTCAGGAACAGGCTATTCGAAGAATCACCAAGAATACATCCACCAACACCAACAAGGGCAAGCCAATGGTGTATTAACGCAGAGCAAACCGCACTGCCTTCTAGCACTGATGATGTTACCTAGTTAGGTTATAAAACGTCTGCAAGAAAATAACCAAGCTCAGAGAATACCACGGATCCCACAATCTTCCTCCTCTCTGCAAACCCCACTCCCTTTTAACACTGATGATGTTCCCGAGTTGGGTAATGAAATGTCTGCAAGAAAACCACCAAAGTCAGAGAGCACCAAGGACCCTAGTCTTCCTCCTCTCCACAAACCTCACTCCTTACTAGCACTGATGATGTTCCCGAGTTGGGTCATGGAAATGTCTGCAAGAAAACCACCAAGCTCAGAGAGCACCAAGGAGCCCACAGTTCAACCCTGAGCTTAAAATACTCCCTTCTATTGGTTCCAATGTGTCGCCTGGATACTATGATGTGTGAAGCACTTATATCAGTGCATATTTACCATTGAATGCTTAAGTGAACGACATCATCATCATCAGAAGAAGAAGAAGAAAGAAGAAGAAAAAGAAAAAGAAAAAAGGAAATCGTGTGTTGTCCCAATTGTAATTGTAATTGTAATTGTAGCCTGAGTGGCGAAGCAGGCTAATGCCTCCCATTAAGGCAGCATTTAACATCCAGCTGCCTGCAATTACTGCGAGTTCTAATCTCACCAGGCTCAAGGTTGACTCAGCCTTCCATCCTTTCTAAGGTGGGTAAAATGAGGACCCGGTTTGTGGGGGCAATAAGCTGACTTGGTATAAATATACAAAGTATGAAGGCTATTGCTTAACGCATTGTAAGCCGCCCTGAGTCTCCGGAGAAGGGCAGCATACACACACACACACACACAATTAATTAATTAATTAATTAATTAATTGGAGCCCTTGGAGCAATACCCAAAGGGCTACCCCGCTATTTGGAAATTCTAAATTTACCGGACTTGAACATTTTGACTCTACAAAAAACCACCTTACTCGGAACAGCTTACATCCTCCGACGATACCTTAACAGTTCCTAGGTCCTTGGTTAGGATTCGAGCTGCTGAGCTATTAACCAGCCTCAAAGGCTGTGAATCTCACTAAAGATTAAATAATAATAATAATAATAATAATAATAATAATAATAATAGCTGGGGGATAGCAAACAGGAAATAATTCATTACCTTTTTTCGTAAGAGGAGGACAGCAAACCTCCATCCGGCCCTTTGGGGATGACTCCTACACAAATTTGATGTTTGTCAATAACATGTGGGTTTTCCAAATGAACTGGGAACGGTCTGCAGAAAAGGAGAAAGTCAACACAATGCAATCAACGTATTAGAGAGATGGCTTTCATGGCTTAATACTTGTCTGCCTAATACCTGAAACCAAGCAGAATGAGATGGCAGCCGCCTGTAGGTACTTAAGGGTTAAATCTAGCAATCTGCAGTAACATTGCAGGCAGCCCTTGACTTACAACCATTCGCTTAGTGACCGAAGTTACAATGGCACTGAAAAAAGTGACCACTTTTCACACTTACGACCGCTGCAGCACTCCCCTCCCCCAGTCAGGTGATTGAAATTCGGATGCTTGGCAACTGGCATGTATTCATGACGGTTGCAGTGTCCTTGTGTGTGTGTGTGTGTGTGTGTGTGTGTGTGTGTGTGTGTGTGTGTGATGCAATCTCCTTTTGTGACTTTCTGACAAGCAGAGTCAATGGGGAAGCCGGATTCACTTAACAACCGTGGTATTAACTTCACGGCTGCCAAGATTCATTTAACAACTGTGGCAAGAAAGGTCATAAAACGGGGCAAAACCAGGGGTGAAATGCTCCCAGTTCAAACAGGATCATCTGATCCGGTAGGGATGGCGGTGGGTGGTTCAGAGAACCGGTAGCAAAAATCCCTGCGCACCCCCCACCATGCCCAGCTGAGCTGCACGATCATCAGAGGCTTTTTTAAAAAACTTTTATAAGCATTTTGACAAAAGAATGCTTTTAAAAGTTTTTTTTAAAAAAGCCTCTGATGATCGCGCGGCTCAGCTGGGATCGTCAGAGGCTTTTCAAAGCATTTTTTTCTGCAACCTCTTGGCCGAAGAAGTGGTAAAAAAAATGCTTTGAAAAGCCTCTGACGATCCCAGCTGAGTTGCCTGATCGGCAGAGAGGCTTTTCAAAGCGTTAGAAAAAATGCTTTGAAAAGTTTTTTTTAAAAAAGAAGTTGGCCACGCCCACCCAGTCACATTATCCCCACCACCACCAAGCCACGCCCACAGAACTGATAGTAACAAATTTTACATTTCACCCCGGGCAAAACTCACATAACTATCTGGCTTAGCCACAGAAATTTTGGATTCAGCTGTGGCCCGATGTCAAGGACTACCTGTATATATTCATTAAATTAATTCCTATAATCTCCTCCATTGTGAGTATTGTTTCCCAAGAGGAAGGAGACTTGACATATTTTCCACAAGGAGAAAAGAGAATTCCTTTCTCTAAAGGAAGTTGTTTATTCCAAATCACCTAATTTACTTGCGTTGATGGTAATCTTACGTAAATGTTCATCCAGTATTAAATAAATCCCTCAATTGTAAACAATGGTTTCCAGATCTGACGTCCAGATATCTACCAACTTTCTACTCTTATTATCCAGAGTAATAAAAATAAAGCAGGAAGGGGAAAAAAAACTTTTCCCACGTATATCATGCAGATAATTGGCCGGGATACGGGTGACTTGAAACGGACATTAATTTTCATAAAGTAATGAGGTGTGGAAACAAAGTTGAACTGAGATCAGTCCAAAGCAAAACTTGCATTCAGACTTAGCTGCAAAACATCTGTTGAGATTCATATAAACTTATCACAGGCTTTGCATCAAATAGAACAACTTAAAAGTTCACATTATGAATGATTTAATGAGCCTTGGATAGTACAGTGGTCTAAAGCACCCTGTTATTAACATCAGCTGCCTGCAATTATTGCAGGTTCGAATCTCACCAAGGCTCAAGGTTGACTCAGCCTTCCATCCTTTCTAAGGTAGGTAAATTGAGGACCTGGTTTGTGGGGGCAATAAGCTGACTTTGTATAAATATACAAAAGTATGAAGGCTATTGCTTAACG
>WNWU01000033.1:1318652-1345212 GCA_012654045.1 Ptyas mucosa | reverse complement strand
GCTGACTTTGTATAAATATACAAAAGTATGAAGGCTATTGCTTAACGCACTGTAAGCCGCCCTGAGTCTCCGGAGAAGGGCGGTATATAAATCAAATTTTTTTAAAAAAGCAATCAAAATCATACTAGGAAACTAAATAAAACAATATAGATCGTAAAGATACAAGCAACAAGGTTATAGTTAGAAGGAGGAGGAGACAGGTAATAGGAAGGATGAGAAGAATAATAGTAATAGTGTCAGTAAAGTTTGACAGTGTTGTGGGAATTAGAAGTTTAGCAGAGTGATGGCGTTCGGGAAAAAACTGTCCTTGTGTCTAGTTGTTCTGGTGTGCAGTGCCCTATAACATCGTTTTGAGGGTAGAAGTTGACACAATTTATAGGAGTTTTTCTCCTTGTCAAATAATATATGTGGTTATATGCATAATTTTGTCTTTATTTATTTAGTCATGTTTATGTTGTGTATATTGGAGATGGAGACCCTCTGAGAGCGTATGCAATGAAATTTCATTTGAATGTACGCCAATTAGTATACATTCCAAATGACAATAAAGTTATTCTATTCTAAATGGACCAGCACTGCCAGAAACCAGGCCGGGTAAACAAGCGAACCACCACCCGCGGGATGCAGGCGGCATGCAAAGCCACGCCCCCTCTGGTCCGTGGGAAAAATCTCTCTCCATGGAACCAGTCCCTGGTGCCCAAAAATTTGAGGACGGCTGACTTAGCAACATCAATTTTGGGCTCAATCCTGATCGTAAGTCATCAAAGATGTGTATGTCCCGGGATAATGTTGCAGGATCCAATCTGGGTCGGTCGCCGGGACCGGAGATTTACTCTTGAGCTTTCAATCTCGTGCTAGAGCCCATCCTCAGAGAACTTCTCTCTAGCAGAGTGCGCTTTGGGCTATTCTGTGTGTTATTTATATGGTGCCTTTTTAAATGTTGATTGGGGTATGTTGATGGTTTTAAGTCATTAACTGTCGTTTCCTTGTGCTGCCCAGCCCTGGCCTCCTCAATACTTGATAAGCTGGTGGTAAATCAGTACTCCGCGGTGGCGCAGTGGTTAGAATGCAGTACTGCAGGCTACTTCTGCTGACTGACTGTAATTTGGCAGTTCGATCCTGACCGGTTCAAGGTTGACTCAGCCTTCCATCCTTCCGAGGTTGGTAAAACGAGGACCCAGATTGTTGGGGGAAATATACTGACTCTGTAAACTGCGTAGAGGGCTGTAAAGCACTATGAAGCGGTATATAAGTCTAAGTGCTATTGCTGTCGCTCCCGTTGACTGACGCGAGGGGCCTATTTCCCAGGCTTCAATCACTTCCCTGGCTGTTTTTGTGCCTGCTCGTCTAACAATCTTAGTAGCTGCATACCTACATGCAGGAAGTAGCTGCATACCTACATGCAGGAAGTGATTGAAGCCTGGGAAATAGGCCCCTCCGGGAGACAGTGAAGGACAGGGGAGACTGGGGTGCTCGGGACCATGCGGTTGTGAAGAGTCAGACACAACTTAGTGACTGAACAATGACAACAACATATAATAGTCCCGTAACAGTGATCAAATATAAATGCATCTTTGATGAAGAAACAATGATTGTATGGGCAAAACTTTTTTTGGTTGTAATATAGAGTTAGAGAAATGGCAAAAACTGTGGGACGGGAACTATAAATTGACTATGGCTTTGGCGTATAAAAAAAACCTTTACAAAATGTTTTACAGGTGGCACTTACTGCCGGCAAGACTGGCAAAAATGCTCAGTAATCTCTCCGCCGAATGCTGGAAATGCAATCAGACCACAGGTACCTACTATCCTATGTGGTGGACGTGTACCAAAGCAAGAAAGTATTGGGAGAAAATACGCAGCTGGCTGGAAAAGATAACTAAACAGAATATAGATCTAAAACCAGAAGTGTATTTGTTGGGCATAATACCGGAGGGTTTTGATAAAGGGATCACATATTTAGTTTTACATATATCGACAGCAGCAAGGACTATATTTACTAAATACTGGAAAAAGGAGAACACACCGCCGGATGAGGAAGTAATTGAAAAAAAATTAGACCATGCTGAAATGGATAAGCTAACCTTAAAAATAAAGGATAAAGAAGACACAGAAAATTATTTGATGTGGAACAGATTTTATGAGTGGCTAGAGACAAGAGGTAGAAATTAGAGGAAGAAAGACTACAAATGTTTGCATTAACAATAAAGAAAGTTTATAATTACAATCATTATAATTAACAAAAATGTAAGTAAGCCGATATAAAAAGAAACTTAGTTAAAATTATTTGGTTATATTATTACTACTATTCTCAATCATGTGTTATTACATTATTATTATTACTAGTTCATGTGTTAATATTTATTACTATTTTCTAGTTGGCCTTTTTTCTGTCTCTGTCTTCTAAATGGTATACCCTGACAATACATTGTATTCAAAAATGTTTATGAATAAAATAATAATAATAATAATAATAATAATAATAATAATAATAATAGTATAAACGCATCTTTGAAAGAGATGAGCAGTCTAGAAACATGAGAAACAAAGAAACAAGAATAATCTCCCAGGGTCCTTTTCTAATTGGATGTCCATTAATCGCAGTAAGTAAAGTTCTGCTTAAAGTTGAATGTTAATCTGAACCCAGACATTTCTGGCTTTTTTACAAGTCCACCAGGCACAATAAAACAGTCAAGCATTCCAAGGCACAACAAAACATTTCCGGGCACAACAAAACTGAGTGTTGGTGAGCCAAGTTTGAGTTGCATCAGTGCAAACATAGCAAATATGGTGGTCAGGCAATAAGATTTCTTGACAACCACAGAAGAAAATAAACACATTGTTCTGTAACAGGAATTGGGGAGATACTGATAACCTTGGAAAATCCCTGAGTTTTTCCTCTTTCAGTATCACTGCTGTCAATATTATTTCAACCCGGGGCAAAAAGTTGCTTCTAAGCAACCATTTTCTTTTATAGAGATCATTGTTGTCTGGAGGCTAATTTGCAACAGCTTGCCCTGGAAGGTCAGGGAATCTCCCATTTTCAAGGTCTTCAGGAAGCTTTGAAAATGTTTTCCTGGAAGATCTTTAAGGTCTGGGAATTAATGCTGCACAGCTTCTAGGACCGGAAATATCACATTACTTGGAATGGTTTAAACCTTAAATATATATGTCCCAAAGTTCCTTTTGCAAGAGGCAACTGGACTTTTGTTTTTCCTTGAAGACGCTTCTCTTCTCATCCAAGAAACCTGGATGAGGAGTTTCCTGGATGAGAAGAAGCGAAACGTTTTCAAGGGGGAAAAAAAAAAGAAAGTCCAGTTGCTTCCTGGAAAAAGCACCTTTGGGACAACCCTGAGCTGGATAACTGAGAAGTGCCACAGGCACTTAAATATAAATTGTATTTGTTTTGTTGTTGGTCGCCATCATGTGGGGAATCAGGAGACCAGTGGCTGTATTGAATGTTATCGATGGATGAGAGAATACCTTGGCTATGGATTTTGCTGTATGGCTTTTTAATGTTTTTATTTATTTATTTGTATCCTGCCTTTTTTATTTTTACAAATAACGCAAGCTAGCAAATATATGCAACACGCCTTCCTTTTCCTATTTTCCCTACAATAACAACCCTCTGAGGCGGGTTAGGTTGAGAGAGAGGGACTGGCCCAAAATTATCCAGCCGGCTTTCATGGCTAAGATGAGACCAGAACTCATTGGTTTTCTAGTCTGGTGCCTTAACCATTAGATCCAACTGCCTCTATTCAAATTGGCACTCTATTTACATTTATTATCATCATCATCATCATCATCATCATCATCATATTTCTATGCCGCCCACTCTCCGAGGACTCTGGGCGGCTTAAACCAAAGACAGTATACTGGATAGCATATGGCCCCCTAACAATCTGGGTCCTCATTTTACCCACCTCGGAAGGATGGAAGGCTGAGTCAACCTTGAGCCGGTGAGATTTGATCCGCTGATCTGCTGAACTAGCAGTCAGCTGAAGTAGCTGCAGTACTGCACTCTTACCACTGCGCCACCTCAGCTCTTAAGCATGTGAAGCATTTGCATTTATTTACTTTTTGTGTGTTAAATTATTTGCTGCCCATTTTGCTGGGGGGCTATTCTGGGTGGTTTACAGCAACATTGGGGGGGACGACACGAAAGAAGAACCCCCTCCCCCATAAACAATAACAAAGGAATAAAAGAATAAAATAAATAATGGAGGCACAATCAAGTAAATAAATAATATAGTTGCCTGGTTTTCAAAAAAGTCATGTGAATAATTTTAAAATGTTAACTGCTTTTCTATTCATCTTTTTGCGATCTCTAAGCTGCCCAGAGTCATTTTATCGGGGCGTATATTTATGATATATAATAATATAATATAATATCATATCATATCATATCATATAATAAATAATATAAACAAAACACAGTAAAACTGACCATCTAATACTGAACTCTGGGAAGCTCCCAATCAGCAATTAAAAGAATATTAGAAATATAACATAATGCATAAATATAATAAAACCATAAACATCAAACACATAACATAAAGAAAGAAAGAAAGAAAGAAAGAAAGAAAGATGACCTTTCTATGCTGAATTCTGAGAAGCTCTCAATCAGCAATTAAAAGAATATTAAAAATAATGCATAAATGTAATAAACCATAAACATCAAACACATAACATAATTAAAGAAAGAAAGAAAGAAAGATGACCATTTTATACTGAATTCTGAGAAGCTCTCAATCAGCTATTAAAAGAATATTAATAATAAAATAATGCATAAATGTAATAAAACCATAAACATTAAACACCTTGCACCAAAGCAAAACACACAACCTATAATCTCTCATTAAAGCCTCTCACACACACCCTCCCTATCCAACTCTTGGGGAGGGGGGAAAAGCACAAGCGTTTCCATAGGGTAAGGGCTCCTATGGAAAGGCAGGCTTTTTTAAAAAAAATTTGATTTATATGCCGCCCTTCTCCGGAGACTCAGGGCGGCTTACAATGCGCTAAGCAATAGCCTTCATACTTTTGTATAATTATACAAAATCAGCTTATTGCCCCCACAATCTGGGTCCTCATTTTACCTACCTTAGAAAGGATGGAAGGCTGAGTCAACCTTGAGCCTGGTGGGATTCGAACTTGCAGTAATTGCAGGCAGCTGATCTTAATAACAGTGCTTTAGTCTGCCGCGCCACCAGGCTCCTAGCTCCCGTGATGTGGCAGAATGTAGCCAGGATTCTGAGGAGGGAGGGAGCTGCTTCCCAGAGAGCAAAGAAACCAGGGGAGCTTGGAATGTGTGGTGGGCAGGAAGAGGGTTAAGATGGACCCCCCCTAGCAGGTTACAAATAGTGATCACATGACCCCAAGATAGTGCAACCGTCATAAATATATGCCAGTTACCAAGCGCCTGAATTTTGATCACGTGACCATGGGGATGTTGCAAGGGTCATAAGTGTGAATACTGATTGTAAACCTTATAAGCCCTCTCTGGGCAGATTACAATGGCAGCATTTTGCCCCGTAACAAACTGGCTCCTCGTTTTACTGACCTCAGAAAAACGGAAGGCTGAGTCAACCTTAAACCGGTCAGGATCGAACTCCTGGCAGCGGGCAGAGTCAGCCTGCAATACTGCATTCTATCCACTGCGCCACCATGGCTCTAATAGATACATAATATTGCTGCTACTGCTTTGGCTGCAGCTGCTGTTTTTATGCACCCTGTAGAGTCTCCTTGACTGAAGCGGCCTATTAATTTAATTTTTTTTACTTAATTCAAAAAGGAAATAAAACAGGACTCACATCTGCATCTCCGTAGCAAAAGAGGAAAGTGGGGAAAGGGTCCCGCTCGTCAGAATGATGGTGCGGACTCCCTGACGAACTAACTCCTGCATGCTGTATCCGGGGCTGAAACACCAGTAGCTCAAGATCTTCCCTGTATCACATGAACAACAAGGCAAAATGTTAAGAGTACCAAATTAAGGTAAAGGTTCCCCTCGCACATCTGTGCCAGTCGTTCCCGACTCTAGGGGCCGGTGCTCATCTCTGTTTCAAAGCCGAAGAGCCAGCGCTGTCCGAAGACGTCTCCGTGGTCATGTGGCCAGCATGACTAAACACCAAAGATGCACAGAATGCTGTTACCTTCCCACCAAAGGTGATCCCTATTTTTCTACTTGCATTTTTTACCTGCTTTCGGACTGCTAGGTTGGCAGAAGCTGGGACGAGTCATGGAAGCTCACCCCGTTATGTGGCACTAGGGCAGTGATGGCTAACCTTTTTGTCATCATGTGCCAAAAGTGTGTGCACGTGCCTGCACCTATAATGCAATGCGTGCGTGACCATCGCCCATGCCCTGCCCCCAGGAGGCTGCAGGGAGGCCTGCTAGGCCCAAAATGGGTTGCAGGGGGGCCTGCTGAACCCCCCACGCTCCGCCTTCCCCCCATGCATGTGCATGTGACCCAGCCATGCATGCACGCATGACCTCCCAGGCATGCATACGTATCTCCCGCATGCGGCCGCCCTCCGCATGCGTGGCAGAGACTCGAAAATCAGCTGGCCAACAGGAGACGCACAGGCATGCAGGGTGGAGATGAGCTGGGCGATGGCTCGTGTGCCCGCAGAGAGGGGTCCGTGTGCCACCTGTGGCACATGTGCCATAGGTTCGCCATCACGGCACTAGGGATTCGAACCACCGATCTTTCAAGTTCAAATTTACAACAACACTGAAAAAAGTGACTTATGACCATTTTTCACCCGTTCATCCCTTTGTACATCCCTAGGATCATGTGATCAAAATTCAGAGGCTTAGCAATTGGTTCATACTTATGACCATTGCTGTGTCCCACCTTTTGCAATCTTGTGACAAGCAAAGGCAATGGGGTAGCCAGATTCACATAACAACTGGGTTTCTAACTTAACACCTCCAGCGATTCACTTAATAATTGTGGCAAGGAAGGTCGTAAAATGGGGTAGAACTCAGATGTCTCACTTAACAACAGAAATTTTGGGCTCAATTGTCCTCATAAGTTGAGGACTCCCTGTACAATCAGTGAAGTCCGTTTAAAATGTCCATAATTGGCAGCCGATGTTTGTCTACTTAGTCATTTAGTTGAGCTCTTCACAAATTATTAAATCCTTAACAGAGACTGAGCAACAAACATCAATATTCTGGGTTTTGTTCCCAGGGTTGCTGCATGCAGACCTTATCCATTTTAGTACTTCTCTGCAATGTTATCCAAAGAGAACCAAAAGAAAAACAATAGAATTCTTTTTTCTTTTTCCAACGAAATCTTTATTTTATTTTATTTTATTTTATTTTAATTTTAATTTTAATTTATATGCCGCCCTTCTCCGGAGACTCCGAGCGGCTTACAATGCATTAAGCAATAGCCTTCATACTTTTTGTATATTTATACAAAGTCAGCTTATTGCCCCCACAATCCGGGTCCCCATTTTACCCACCTTAGAAAGGATGGAAGGCTGAGTCAACCTTGAGCCTGGTGAGATTAGAACCCGCAGTAATTGCAGGCAGCTGGTTGTTAAATGCTGCCTTAGTAGGAGGCATTAGCCTCCTACGCCACTCAGGCTCCTGAATTTTGAACTGTATGGTTACAAATGTTCCTGGAACTAAGGACAAAGCCCATTTAAGAAGAAAGAGAGAGAGAGAGAAAGGCAAGCATTGCTTTGGAAAAGCAAAGGAAAATAACTCCCTGCAGAGAAACTCGGTTCATGGAATATGCCTTTTTGTTTTGTGAGAGCAAAGAACAAAGAACTCTATTGTCTTTGTAATGCTACCTCATTACCTAAGTGGTTCCACTGAATTGCCTCACTGGCCTCGCAATGTATTACATGCAATCAAATATCTTGCTTGCTGCATCCAGTCACAACCGTGGTAGACTTTACAATTCAATCTGTCCCTTATTTCGGCTTTTCCTTCTCCCCAGTGTTATTACTACAGGTAGTCCTCGACCTACGACCACGATTAAGACTTCCTGGACTTATCAGTCCAGGAAAGGACACAACTGGCGCACAGAAGCCCAAGGAAGAAACAGTCTCCAATGCAGGTAGTCCTCAATTTACAACAGTTCATTTAGTGACCATTCAAAGATACAACAGCACTGAAAAAAGTGAGCTATGACTATTTTTCACGCGACCGTTGCAGCATCCCCATGGTCCTGTGATCAAAAATTCAGATGCTTAGCAACTAACTCGTATTTATGACAGCTGCAGTGGCCTAGGGTCCCCTTTTGAGATTTTCTGGCAAGCCAAGTCAATAGGGAAGCCAGATTTTTTTTTAATTTGATTTATATGGCGCCCTTCTCCGGAGACTCAGGGCGGCTTACAATGCACTAAGCAATAGCCTTCATACTTTTGTATATTTGTACAAAGTCAGCTTATTGCCCCCACAATCTGAGTCTTCATTTAACCTACCTTAGAAAAGATGGAAGGCTGAGTCAACCTTGAGCCTGGTGAGATTCGAACCTGCAATAATTGCAGGCAGCTGGTGTTAATAACAGGGTGCTTTAGACCACTGTACTACCAAGGCTCTTAAAAGATTCAGATTCACTTAACAACCGTGTTACTAACTTAAAAACTGCAGTGATTCACTTAACAACGGTGGCAAAAAAAAGGTGATTGAAATGCAGCAAAATTCACCTAATGTCTGTCTCGCTTATCAACAGAAATTTTGGGCTCAACTGTGTTCGTAAGTCGCAGACTAGCTGTAGTTGTCTCAAAAGATGCTTTTTCAAAAGGCGGCTGGATTGTTTTTCCTCGAGGGAGAATAAGAAGACATTTCACTGCTCATCCAAGAAGCTTCATCAGTTCTGATGTACAGACAGAGCCTGTAGTACAGTGGTTTAAAGCACCCTGTTATTAATATCGATTAACATCTGCTGCTTGCAATTACTGCAAGTTCGAATCCCACCAGGCTCAAGGTTGACTCAGCCTTCCATCCTTTCTAAGGTGGGTAAAATGAGGACCCAGATTGTGGGGGCAATAAGCTGACTTTGTATAAATATACAAAAGTATGAAGGCTATTGCTTAGCGCATTGTAAGCCGCCCTGAGTCTCCAGAGAAGGGCGGCATATAAATCAAATTTTAAAAAAAGAAAGTTCTAGCAGGACTTTGGGGGCGATGGAAGGAAAAGGTGACCCCACCATCCAGTCACAACTGATGAAGTTTCTTGAATGGGAAGCGAAACGTTTTCCTTCCTCAAGGAGAAACATCGTCCAGTTGCCCTTTGGAAAAGCACCTTTGAGACAACCATGACCTGGATGACTGAGAATCTCCGTAGACATTTAGCCTCCCAATAGCGTTCATCGTAACGACATGCTAAGTTAACAGCCAAATAAATCCACCGCTATATTTTATACCAAGCTGTAACGTGTTTAACCTCCAGGTTACCTTGTTTTTTAGTTGGCAACGAGTTCCACAAATCGGTCCGGGGCTTCCATTTTTTATTGTTTTCATCAAGATGGATATGGACCTGGAGAATGAGGCAGAAGAGGATAACGTCACAGAACAGGAGATGAACCTGCATCATGATGTCTCAAAGGGGTCTAAGGTAAAGGTAAATATTATATCGCACATATGTGCTAGCTGTTCCCGACTCTAGGGGGCGGTGCTCATCTCCGTTTCTAAGCCGAGGAGCCAGCGCTGTCCGAAGACGTCTCCGTGGTCATGTGGCCGGCATGACTAAACGCCAAAGGCGCACGGAACGCTGTTTCCTTCCCACCAAAGGTGGTCCCTATTTTTCTACTTGCATTTTTTACGTGCTTTCGAATTGCTAGGTTGGCAGAAGCTGGGACAAGTCACGGGAGCTCACCCTGTTACGCGGCACTAGGGATTCGAACCGCCGACCTTTCCGATCGACAAGCTCAGCGTCTTAGCCACTGAGCCACCGCGTCCCCTCAAAGGGGTCTATACGTCCATAAAAGGAGTTCAAACCACCATCTAATACAATTTGCATTCCATAAGAGTTTTTAAGGTCCATTTACTCTGATGAATGTGAATCAAATCCTTTAGTTTACAATTCTCGCCCTTCCAAGTTAGAGATGACTATTCGGGTGACACCGTAAAGGAAAATTTGAGAGATCAAGCTAAAATTCTCTAACCCAAATAGACATTATTCAGGGGAACTAAACTGTCAGCTCAACTAATAACACGTTAGAACGCCAAAGAATACTGACAAATGGGAAAACCCTATGTGTGTTGAACAAAGCTCTGGAAATGGAAACAACTCCTAAAAATAAACCATGTTTACAAAAAGCTGTCTCTTTGTTTTTCAAAAGCCCACAGATCTCTTACTTCTGTTGCATTACCTAATAGTTATTTTATTTATTTGTATCCCATCCTTATTATTTTTATCAATAAGGCAGCAAACATACCTAATATTCTCTGTTCCTCCTATTTTCCCCACAATGACCCTGTGAGGTTAATTGGGTTGACTGAGAGGGACTGGCTCAAAGTCATCCAGTCAGTTTTCATGGCTAACGCCAGACTATTTATTTATTTATAATTTATTTATTAGTTCGATTTATATATGCCGCCCTTCTCCGAAGACTCAGGGCGGCTTACAATGCATTAAGCAATAGCCTTCATACTTTTTGTATATACCTGCTTAGTAAGGCTTTTTGCCCCCCCCCCCCCTTGAGCGGTGTTCTATTTTATACAAAGTCAGCTTATTGCCCCCACAATCCGGGTCCTCATTTTACCTCCCTCGGAAGAATGGAAGGCTGAGTCAACCTTGAGCCTGGTGACATTCGAACTCGCAGTAATTGCAGGCAGCTGGCAGCTAAGTGCTACTTTAACAGTAGCAGTTTAGTCTGCTGCGCCATCGAGGCTCTAGACTAGAACTCACCATTGCCTAGAATCTTAACACTAGACCAAACTGGCTTTCAAATGCTTTAATGACCTCATTAAGTTAGTGTTTGTCAACACTGGCAACTTTAAAATGAACTTTTAACTCCCAGAATTATCCTAAAGTTCAACCAATAAATCAGAATAGAGCTGGAAGGGACCTTGGAGGTCTTCTAGTCCAGCCTCCTGCTCAAGCAGGAGAATCTGTACTATTTCAGACAAGTGGCTGCCCAGTCTCTTCTTAAAAAGTGATGGAGCACCTACAACTTCTCAAGACAAGCTGTTCCACTGGTTGATTGTCCTCACTGTTAGGAAATTTCTTAATTCCAGGTTGCTTCTCTCCTTGATTAGTTTCCATCCATTCTTTTTTCACTTGCCTTCTGGTGCTTTGGAAAATAAGTTGACTCCCCTCTTCTTTGTGGCAGCCCCTCAAATACTGGAAGACTGCTATCTTGTCCTCCCTAGTCCTTCTTTTCTCTAGACTGGCCATCCCCAATCCCTGCCACCATTGTTCATATGTTTTAATCTCCAGGCTTTTAATCATCTTAGCTGCTAAGGTTGAGAAACACTGCACTGTGTTATATGCTGGACTCAAAACAAATGCTTGCAGTTGCCTATATCACTTAATGACATCACTGCTGTTTCCAATAACATGCATATGCTGTCTGCTTAAATCTGTAAACCGTGGTAGTAAACATTTCCCTCTTTGGGTCTGTCTTTAGCCTCCAGCTCTGTCAATGAACCAATTTTCTGCTTCAGTGTGATTGTGTTCCGGTTTTTTGGTTTAAACAAAGAAAATTCTTCTGGAATAGCTTCGGTATCTGGAAGGCATCGCATTGTGGAAAGCTACACAAAGACTGTATATGTTTTAAGGGCTGTCAAGAAACGGATGGATTGCAGTTTAGAAAAGAGTAACTAACAATAGCCAGTTTGGAGTAGTAGCTAAGGGATCAGGCTAGAAACCAGAAGACAGTAAGTCCTAGTCCCACATTAGGCATGAAAGCTGCTGGGTGATTCTGAGCCAATCATCAGGAGGCTCTGAGTTCTAATCCTGCCTCAAGCACGAAAGGCTCTGGGTGACTTTGGACCAATCACCAGGAGACTGACTTTCTGTTCTGCTTTAGGAAAGAAAGTCAGCTGAGCGAGAGGATTGCTGTTGTGGAGAAAATAGGAGGAGGAAGGAGTATTAGATATGTTCACCATCTTCAGTTATTTACGAAAATAATAAAGGAGGTACAAAAAGTCTTTGAAAACCCCAGACATTAAACTGAAGAGCTGTGATACCTGTGCTTTTCATTTCCTTAAAATGTAGTGGCCATTTAAATTTAATTTAATGTATCCAGTTTAGGTGCCACTTAACTCGAAACAATTCTTGCTTAGCCTATTGAAATCTTACGAAGATTTGGAAATCATATTCTAATTTTCTAGCAAAAAAAAGCAACTAAAGAATATATCATTGCCTTACAAAGGTGTTACTTACCTTATAGTATTTTGATACCACATGGCTTGGTACGATGCCAGGCACCCCTTCCGATGAACCAACATTAAAAACAGTCTACAACAGAGGGAAAAACTAGAATTAAATGGGTGACAAATCCAGCCACGTTTCTAGTAAAGTAACATTCGAAAATGCCTTCCCCTTATCCGAAAAAAGGATTTCATTATGATCTTATGATTTTGCTGGCTCTCTAGCTTCCTTTTATGACCTTAACTCAACAGTCAGATTGAAAGCATGGAAAACTAACCGCAACATTTAAAAGGTGCACTTTTTAAAGCAATTTATTTATTTATTTATTTTAGAAAAAGCTAACTAATAGCCAGCTGGGGCTAGTGATTAAGGAACCAGGTTACAAGCCAGAAGACTGAGTTCTAGTACCGACTTAGGCATGAAAACCAGCTGGGTGACTTTGGATCAATCACCAAGAGGTGAGTTCTAGTCTCACCTTAGCATGAACGCCGGCTGGGTAATTTTGAACCAATCCCAAGGAAATGATGAGTTCTTATCCCAATTTAGGCATGAAAGCCGACTGGATGAGTTTGGGCCAATCCCCAGGAGACCAAGCATCTCAGACTAAGCTAAATCCAAAAGCATTAGAGAATTCCTGGAAGCCTGGCAGTCAGACAAATCAGCCACCAACAGGCACATAGGAGATAAACGACATCTACATACCATTCAAAAGAGACCATTCAAAAGCTAAGAAGGAAACAAAAAGACCCAAAACACTTCCTCACCAACAATCAACATCCAGATAAGCAGAGATCATCAACACCAAGATGATTATTAGACTAACAATCAAGCTGTAAGGAATACCCCAAATCAAGGAACTACCAACTGAGACAACCAATCAACAATATACAACCTAATCAAGGAACAACTAAGAACATTCCCACCAACAGGGCAAGCCACTTAAATATAAGCAGAGAGCAAACCCCCTTCACCTCTACAGTGTTTCCCGATAATACGACTTGCCCCTCAAGTAAATCCTAGCTCAGTGATGGCTAACCTTTTTGCCGTCGCGTGCCAAAAGTGGGGGGAGCATGGGGGGGTCGCAGGTGCGGGTGCCCACATCCATAATTCAATGCACCCCACCCTCCCGCACATGCACACGTGACCCCCCCACTTCCCCCTGCTTTTGGCACATGATGGTACAGTGAGTCTGGTAGGCCTGTTTTTCCCCCTCCCCAGGCTCCAGAGGCTTTCTAGGAGCCTGGGGAGGGCAAAAACAGCCTTCCCCATCCCCACAGAGGCCTTCCTGGAGGCTGGAAACAGCTAGTTTCCCAACTTCCGGTGGGACCAGAAGGCCTGAAAATCACTTGGCTGGTGCGCACATGCGCGCTGGAGCTGAGCTGGGGCAACACTCGCGTGCCCACCAATATGGCTCCGCGTGCCACCTGTGGCCCCCGTGCCATAGGTTCGCCATCACGGTCCTAGCTTTTTACACATGCGGCCAATATAAGCCCTACCCCACCCCCACAATAAGCTCTAATTAAAACCCCGCCCACTCCTGGGTGCAGGGGGTGGGGCGAGGCGCATGGGTAAAAATGAAGCTGGGGTGGGGATGGCCGGGGGTGGAGCTGCCCTACTTACCAGGCCTCACATACCCCGATACCTGCTTTGCCTTGCCAGCCCACTTCTTCTCCTGCCACTTATGCGTCGCCCCCAGCCTCTGTTTCACTGTGAGAGACCCTTCCAGAAATCCCTCTATAGTGGGAATGGGGAATCTTGCATTTCTTATGGTTCCTCTTGGGTTTCCAACAGATGCCTCAGAAATCTCCCAGTATAGGTTAGTCCTCAACTTACAACAGTTCATTTAGTGACCATTCAAAGCTACAATGGCACCGGAAAAAGTGACCGATGACTGTTTTTCATGACCTTTGCAGCATCCCCATGGTCATGTAATCGAAACTCAGGTGCTTGGCAACTGGTTCATATTTATGACGGTCGCAGTGTCCCGGGGTCAGGTGATCCCCTTTTGCGACCTTCTGACAAGCAAAGTCAGTGGGGAAGCCAGATTCAACTTAACAACCAGGTTACTAACTTATCAACTGCAGCGATTCACTTAGCCATTGTGGCAAGAAATGTCGTAAAATGGGGCTAAATACACTTAACAAATGTCTCGCTTACCCACAGTAATGTTGGGCTCAATTGTGGTCGTAAGTCGAGTAAGAAGCATTATTTTGGGCTCTGCGACCCAAGTAAGATTCTCCTGGTAGCCTTTAGTGCTATGTTTGACAAGCATTCGGAGACAAACTCGGATTGTTTTCATGGAACTTTTTCGTACTGCAGAGTGTAAGCTGCTTACGGCCATATAAACAGATGGCGTAAAAAATTGCTGGAACTGAATAATAGGTGATTTTTTTTTTTTTGCTCCTGCTGTGAAATTGCCTAGTGCTTTGCTCCGAATTTACTATTCCTTTTACTATTTTCATTTTAGAATGTTTTCAAATGATAATGAGGATGATCAAAGCAGCCCTTGGGGAGGACTGAAAGAACAGAAGGGCGGAAGAGAAATGATTTTATGCAAAAATAGATTATTAAATTCTCTGAAGGGAGATAGATCCTTAACCAGGTCACTTCCACATTCAGTAGCTCTGTTTCCATAACCTGCTAAATTTGTTTTTAACCCTATGGTTATGGTTTTGGAAGAGATCGTCCCTGCTCAGCAATGGTACAGGTAGTCCTCGACTTACGACCACAATAGAGCCCAACATTTATGTTGCTAAGCGGGACATTGGTTAAGTGAGTTTTGTCCCATTTTACAACTTTTCTTGCCAGAGTTGTTAAGTAAATCATTGCAGCTGTTAAGTTAATAATTCAGTTGCTAAGTGAATCTGGCTTCCTCATTGACTTTATCAGATGGTCGCAACAGGCGTTCACATGATCCGCGGGATGCTGCAACCGTCATAAGTATGAACCAGTTGCCAAGCAGCCGAATTTTGGTCACGTGACCATGAGGATACTGCAGTGGCTGTTAAGTGTGAAAAGCGGTCATCTTTTCCAGTGATGTTGTAACTTCCAATGGTCACTAAATGAAGTGTTGTTAAGTGGAGGACAACCTGTAATTGGAACCGGGAACTCCATTGCAGTCATAGGGTAAAACATTGCGTGACCGCACTGACTTTTGACCGCGGTTGTGCCACTCCCACCTGCCGTCATTAGGAGAATCCCGTGTGGTGGCAGCATCCCGCCGTTATGGGGTTGCAAATTGAGATCTCCAGCCGGCTTCCCCATTGACTTTGCTTGTCAGAAACCGAAGATCGCAAAAGGCGATGGTGTGACTGTGGGACAATGCAACGTTGCCACTCCGAGCGGCTGGCAAGCACCTGAACTGCCACCACTGCGAGGACCATCCTAAGTCTGACTATCGCTGACTATCGGGGGCGAGTCTTTGGCCCCCGCGGAGAGGGCTCGCAATCTGGGAGTCCTCCTGGATACGCAGCTGTCCTTAGAGGAACATCTGACAGCTGTAGCCAGGGGGACCTTTTATCAGGTACGCCTGATTCGCCAGTTGCGCCCCTTTCTTGATCAGGATTCCGTGTGCACAGTCTCTCATGCCCTCGTCACCTCTCGCCTGGACTACTGTAATGCTCTCTACATGGGGCTCCCCTTGAGGAGCACCCGGAGGCTCCAACTGGTCCAGAATGCGGCCGAGCAGGTAATTACGGGGGCTACATGGCGCTCCCGCATAACACCGCTCCTGCGTGAGCTGCACTGGCTCCCAGTGGTCTTCCGGGTGCGCTTCAAGGTGTTGGTTACCACCTTTAAAGCGCTCCATGGCATAGGACCTAGTTATCTTCGAGACCGCCTTCTGCCACCGACGACCTCCCATCGACCCGTGCGCTCCCACAGAGGGTCTCCTCGGGGTGCCATCGGCCAAGCAATGCAGGCTGGTGACCCCCAGGGGGAGTGCCTTCTCTGTGGGGGCCCCCACCCTCTGGAATCAGTTGCCCCCTGAGATAAGAAGAATCCATGACCTCCGTGCCTTCCGCCGTGCCCTTAAAACATTTTTTTTCCAACAAGCTGGGCTGGCCTAAGCAAAACCTTTTAAGTAACTTTAAATTGGGGTGTTTTTTAAATTTTGGAGCCAATTTAGATATTCTTTTTAATTTGTTCTTAATGTTTATATTATGTGTTTTTACTTGGCTGTACACCGCCCTGAGTCCCCAGGGAGAAGGGCGGTATAGAAATCTAAAATAAATAATAAATAAATAAATAAATAAAGTCCCCTTCATTCAGCGCAGGTGTCATTCAGAATGGCTGCTTTACAAGAGGATGTTAAATGAGGCCTGGCTGTACTTCAGTCTGTTTAATGAGTTTAAGATTTTAATGAACTGTGCAAAGCCTAGAAAATGGGTTGATTTGAGAATCAGGTCAAGCACGTAGTGTACTATCAATGCAATTTACAAGATAGGAATTGTGGAGCCACTGGATTTGCAGTTAAGTATGCTAATGCAGTTAATGAAATCTTTGGACTTTTGCCAATGAGGAAAAGCATATTTCAATCAGAATAGAGCTGGAAGGGATCTTGGAGGTCTTCCAGTCCAACCCCCTGCTCAAGCAGGAGACCCTATACCCCGTGATGGCGAACCTATGTCACGCGTGCCAGAGGTAGCATGCGGAGCCATATCTATGGGCACACGAGCATTGCCCTAGCTCAGGTCCAATACACATGTGCGTGCTGGCCAGCTGGTTTTTGCCCACCGGAAGTTGGGAAACGGGCCGTTTCCGGCCTCTGGAGGACTTCTGGGGTGGGGTAGGGGGGTGGGAAAGGCCATTTTTGCCCTCCCCAGGCCCCAAGAAAGCTTCTAGAGCCTGGGGAGGGTGAAAAACGGGCCTACTGGGCCCACCGGTAATTTTTTTGCCATCGTGTGCCAAAAGCAGGGGGAGTGCGAAGGGGGGTCGCATGTGCATGAATGGGGGGCATTGAATTATGGGTGTGGGCACGCGGGCGCGTGATCCCCTGCGCTCCCCCTGCTTTTGGCACGCGACAGCAAAAAGGTTAGCCATCACTGCCCAATACTGTGATGGCAAACCTATGGCACGCATGCCAGAGGTGACAGGCAGAGCCCTCTCTGTGGGCATGCACGCTCTCGCCAGCTGCTCTTCTGGTTTCCGGTGCGTGCACGCACCCTGGCCAGCTGATCTTTGCGCATGCCGGAGCCTCAGAAACCCGAAGATCAGCTGTTTCTTTCAGGTTTCCGGAGCTCCAGCAAACACGAAGACCAAAAACCACAAGACCAGGTGGCCAGCGCTTGCATGCACGCCAGCCAGCTGGTCTTCAGGTTTTCGGGGCTCCATTGCGCATGCACATGTACGCACAAACTTCCCAGTTTGGGCACTCTGTGCCGAAAAAGTTCACCATCACTGCCCTGTACCATTTCAGACAGGTGGCCGTCCAGTCTCTTCTTAAAAGCCTCCAGTAAAAGCCTCTTCTTAAAAGCCACAAGTTTTGGAGACAAGCCGTGCCACTGGTTAATTGTCCTCATTGTTAGGAAGTTTCTCCTTCATTCCAGGTTGCTTCTCTCCTTGATGAGTTTCCATCCATTGTTTCTTGTCCTGCCTTCAGGGGCTTTGGAGAATAGGTGGACACCCCCTTCTTTGGGGCAGCCCCTCAAATACTGGAATAGTGCTATCATGTTTTCTCTAGACTGGCCATACTCAATTCCTGCAACCGTTCTTCATTTGTTTTAGTCTCCAGGCCTTTAATTAGTGCAATGAAATAGTTACTTGTTTTTTTGCTAATATATACATCTATCTACAGTATGTGGTATGTACCTAAACTGGGGTTGAAAACAACTCGATCGTACATAATTAATCAATCATGGATGTGTTACACCACAGAGTCTTAAAGCAACTTGTGTGGATTTCAACTCCCAGAATCCTTAGCCAGGATGTACTGGAAGTGCAGCCAGCGTAAGGTTGCCGATTTTGAAAAACACTAGTATAACAATTTTGGTCAAATTCCTTTTGACCAAAGAGTATAACTCTTCTGTCCTGATTAATTCAGTGTAAAGTATAGCTTGGAGAGTCATCTAGTGGTGGTTAGGAAAACAACAAGAACGAAGAACACCAATAATAAAAATATAATTTTATATATTTAATTCAAGAACTAAAAGTTTACCTGAATTACATCTGCAAATTTATGCAGTCCCGCGGTGTTAGTGAATATCCCAGAACCTAGAATAAACAAGTGTGAAAATAGTATTTCTATATATCCCAAAAAAAACATGCACATGACAAACATTCATTGAATATACTGTTTCCCTTGTTTTGTTATTCACTACCAAACATACAGCAAGTTTAGAAGATGGTGTTAAATAAAATTATCTAAAATTCTGACTACTTGTTCAGAATACAGGTAGTGCTCAACATACGACCGTTCATTTAGTGTCCATTCAAAGTTACAACAGCACTGAAAAAAGTCACTTATGACCATTTTTCACACTTATGACCACTGAAACATCCACTTGGCCATGTGATTTACAATCAGATGCTTGACAAATAACTCATATTTATGATGGTTGCAGCTTCCCGGAGGTCACATGATCATTTTTGTGACCTTGACAAGAAAAGTCAATGGGGAAGCCAGATTCACTTAACAAACACATGACTAATTTAATAACTGCAATGGTTCACTTAACAAAGTGAAAAGTGGCAAGAAAAGTCATAAAATGGGGCAAAACCAGGGGTGAAATCCAACAGGTTCTGGAGAACCGGTAATGGAAATTTTGAGTAGTTTGGAGAACCGGGAAATATCTCTGGCTGGCCCCAGATTGGGATGGGAATGGAGATTTTGCAGTATCCTTCCCCTGGAGTGGGGAGGGAATGGGGATTTTGCAATATCCTTTCCCCTGGAGTGGGGTGGGAATGAAGATTTTGCAGAATCCTTCCCCTGCCATGCCCACCAAGCCACACCACGCCCACCAAGCCCCACTCACAGAACCGGTAGTAAAAAATTTGGATTTTACCGCTTAAGAAACTCACTTAAGAAATTCCTCACTTAGCAACATAAATTCCATGCTCAATCGTGGTTGAAAGTCGAGGACTACCTGCATAAGGTGGGATTATAATCGGGAGTCTTAAGGGCCAGATACATCCATTCAACCTGAACAGCTCCTCCAAAAATTGACAATAATGACTACCCAGTCTAGCCTTGGAAGCCTCCAGCCCCCTAATCATCTTTGTTGCTCTGAGGCCTGTGAAATTTTACATGGAAATTGTAAAGAAGATTTCAATGCACAGGGTGAGACTAGGGTGAAGCTGCCATACCTAAAAACGAAGCCGGTACAGAAGCAGGGTGGATAAAAAGCCAGGAATCTTGTCTAAAGGATCCCTTTGGGAAATAATTATTATTTCCTGCCCTTATTTTTATAAACAAGTCAAGGTGGCAAACATACTTAAGACTCCTTCCTCCTATTTTCCCCACAACAAACCTGTGAGGTGGGATGCGTTGAGAGAGTGTGATTGGCTCAAAGTCAGCCAGCCAGCCTTCATGCCAAAGCCGGGACTAGAATTCACAGACTTATGGTGATTGGCCCAGAGTCGCCAAGCTCTCTTTTATGCTTAAGGCAGGATTAGAACTCATAGCCTCCTGTTGATTGGCCCAAAGTCACCCAACTGTTTTTTATGCCTAAAACAAGACTAGAACTCACGAAAACAAGGGGGGGGGGGGAGAATATCAACTGATATTGAACCAGACAAAAGAACTTGGGTCTGATCCCATGGGAACCTCCTCCTCAAATCCCATTAACAGCTACCGGATCTGTCAATCAACAAGGTAAGAGTAGTTGCCAATCTTGCCAATCAACAAAGCAAGGTCTTTGGGGGGATAAAAGGGGCCCAGAAGCCCACCCACTCTTTGGGTTGTCTTTTTTCTTTTTTAATTTGATTTATATGCCGCCCTTCTCCGGAGACTCAGGGCGGCTTACAATGCGCTAAGCAATAGCCTTCATACTTTTGTATATTTTATACAAAGTTCAGCTTATTGCCCCCACAAACTGGGTCCTCAATTTACCTACCTTAGAAAGGATGGAAGGCTGAGTCAACCTTGAGCCTGGTGGGATTCGAACCTGCAATAATTGCAGGCAGCTGATGTTAATAACAGGGTGCTTTAGACCACTGTACTATCCAAGGCTCTTGTCTTGTCTCACCCAGTCTTTGGCTCCAGACTGGGTGGCCACCGTCCCTCTAGTTCAAGCCTGGCAGCCTAGTTGTGAGGGACGTTGGTTAGTGTGAATGAGTGTTTGTGTGCATGTGAGAAAGAACAAAAGTACATTGTAAATGAAGAACGGTTGCAGGAATTGGGTATGGGCAGTCTAGAGAAAAGGAGGACTAGGGCTGACATGACAGCAGTCTTCCAGATTTTGAGAAGCTGCCCCAAAGAAGAGAGAGTCAACCTATTTTCCAAAGCACCTGAGGGGCAGGACAAGAAACAATGAGAGGAAACTCATCAAGGAGTGGTTAGAGTGCTGTATTGCAGCTGACTGCTAGTTCAGCAGATCAGCAGATCAAATCTCACCGGCTCAAGGTTGACTCAGCCTTCCATCCTTCCGAGGTGGGTAAAATGAGGACCCAGATTGTTGGGGACAATATGCTATTTAGTATACCGTCTTTGGGGTAAGTCGCCCAGAGTCCTCGGAGAGTGGGAGGCATAGAAATATGAATAATAAAAAAAATAATTTTTTTTAAAAAAGGAGAGAAGCAACCTGGAACCAAGGAGAAATTTCCTGACAGTGAGAACAATTAATCAGTGGAACAACTTGCCTTTAGAAGTTGTGGGTGCTCCAACACGGGAGGTTTTTAAGAAAAGACTGGACAGCCATTTATCTGAAATGGTATAGGGCCGTGAAGGCAAACCTATGGTAGAAGTGATATGCACAGCCCTCTCTGTGGGCAGCTGTGCCGTCGCCCCAACTCAGTCAGCTGGTTGTTGGGTTTCCAGCGCTCTGGCACGCATGCCTTCCAGTTTGGGCACGTTGTGTCTAAAAGGTTCGCCATCACTGGTATAGGGTCTCCTGCTTAGGAAAGGGGTTGGACTCAGGGGTGGATTCTAAAATATTTAATACCGGTTCTGTGGGTGTGGCTTATTTTGTGGGCGTGGCTTGATGGTCATGTGACAATTATTTAGGATTTAGCAGAGGTCCTGGTCTACCAGGCTTCTAACTGCTTGCAGAGCTGTACCGATCTACCCATTTATTTTTTGCAGGCACTGATCGACTCATGTATTTTTGCAGGCACTGATCTACTCATGTATTTTTGCAGGCACTGATCTACCCATGTATTTTTGCAGGCACTGGTCTACTCATGTATTTTTGCAGGCACTGGTCTACTCATGTATTTTTGCAGGCACTGATCTACCCATGTATTTTTGCAGGCACTGGTCTACTCATTTGTTTTAACACTGATCAGCTGTAGGGTGGCCCTTTGAAGCTCCAGGGCAAGAGTTTAAAGTTTTTTTTTTCCTTTAGCCATCAGCTGGGACTCAGGAGGCAGCAATAGATTGGGGGTGGGGCCAAATAAAAGGTAAGAATAACACGGGTGGGTGGGGCATGGGGGGTGGGGGGGGTACCGAGGGGCAGAACCAGTTCGGTGATGTCATATTGTCACCGCTACCGGCTCAGGAGAACCGGGAGGAATCCACCACTGGTTGGATTAGAGGACCTCCAAGGTCCCTTCCAGCTCTATTCTGATTGACTGACCAGTAAAGTTTTGCTGTTATTTTAAATTCACTGGGTCTCCGGGTCTTCCAAAGAACCAGTTGTGCCTCAGACGTCCATTGAATGTGATTCAAGTGTGGCTCATGACCAGGGCTTTGTGTTGTGTGTGTGATCATAAGGTGAACGGGAGAGCATGTGTAACAACAGTACATCATTCAGCCATGCAATTAAATGATACGGGAAGTCACAACAGAGAGACCAGGTCATCCGGCAAGTGGGGAAAAAACCAAAACACAAGCATCCTTAAAAATGGAAAAACACTCATCCCTTTGTAATTCGAACCGTGGAAAGGTTGCAAACCCAGGAGCCGCTCCCGAACATTTTTACAATTTGTTAAACTGATATGACTCAGATACTATATTCACACTTGACAGGGTTCACGCTATGGCCAACGTGGGAATCAAATTAATCGAATTAATTTTAGTTCATGCATCTCGAAGGTTTTGGGGTGAACGTTCTTTAATATTAACTGGCATACGTGTGTGATCAAAAGTCTTTAAACAGTTTTGTTTGCTCTCGGGTTTTAAGATGCGTGCTTAAGTGGATTACTTGGAAGCGGAAAATTGGACTTGAGCAGGTCGAAACCTGTCAAAAACACTTAACGTATTCCATAGAAATGGTTTCAAAATGATCCATCATTAATGGATAAATACAAAACGTTTAATCGTTCCACTGGCAGATGCAGGCTGATTGTGGCTAGGTACGCTTTTAAAACTCCTCTAGATTTTTAATTAGATTTAACCTGATTTGGGGAGCGTTTCAACAGGAAGAGAGAGAAGCTAAAAGGATGAAAGGAGGATCATAAGATGCTTAAAGGTTTTGTCTAACTCAACATTTTGGGCACCAGGGACTGGTTCCATGGGGAGGTTTTTCCACGGACTGGAGGGGGCATGGTCTCGTGGGCTGCCTGCATCCCACGGTGGGGGCTCCCCTTGTTTGTGCGGCCTGGTTTCTGCCATACCGCGGCCCAGTGCCAGTCTATAGACCAGGAGTTGGGGGTCCCTGGTCTAACTCAGATCTGGGCATTTTAAAAAGCTAATATCCCTTACCATAATGTTATCAAAGCAGCCAGTTCCATTTATTTATTTATTTTGATTTTGATTTTATTTATATGCCGCCCTTCTCTGGAGACTCAGGGCGGCTTACAATGCGTTAAGCAAGAGTCTTCATACTTTTGTATATATTTATACAAAGCCAGCTTATTGCCCCCACAAACTGGGTCCTCATTTTACCTACCTTAGAAAGGATGGAAGGCTGAGTCAACCTTGAGCCTGGTGAGATTTGAACTTGCAGTAATTGCAGGCAGCTGATCTTAATAACAGTGCTTTAGTCTGCTGCGCCACCAGGGCTCTTATTGTTATGGCCTTGTTTATACCAACCATAATTCTTGGGCTATTTCAAAGTCAGCTCAGTATAGGTAATCCTCGACTTACAACAGTTTATTTAGTGACCATTCGAAGTTATAACTACAGTGACAAAAGTGACGTACGACCGTTTTTCACACTTATGACCGTTGCAGCATCCCCACAGTCACAGGATGAAAAAATCAGACGTTCGGCAGCTGGTTCATATTTACGACGGTTGCAGTGTCCCGGAGTCACGTGACCCCCTTTTGCGACCTTCTGACAAGCCAAGCCAGATTCACTTAACAACCATGTTACTAACTTAAAAACTGCAGTGATTTGCTTAACAACTGTGGCAAGAAAAGTTGTAAAATGGGGCAAAATTCACTTAACCAATGTCTCATTGAACAACAGAAATTTTGGACTCAACTGTGGTCGTAAGTCAAGGACTACCTGCATACCACTCATTGCAACAGAGCTCTTATTTAGGATAAATGCCAGGCTACCTTGATCCAACAGAGCCAAAACTGGCGAATCCACCAGCATCTGCCCATTTCTGGACCAGGAGGCCCTTCTCATGGCAACCCATGTCCTCTTACAACTTCTTGCTTAGATTGCTGCAATGTGCTCTACGTGGGGCCGCCCTGAAGAGCATTAGGAAACTTCAGTGGGTGCAGAACACAGCTGGGTAGGTAGTAAAATACAGGTAATCCTTGACTTACGACCACAACTGAGCCCAAAATTTCCGCTGCTAAGTGAGACATGCGTTAAGTGAATTGGGCCCCATTTTACGACCTTCCTTGCCACAGCTGTTAACTAAATCGCTGCCGTGGGTTCAGTTCATAACATGGTTGTTAAGTCAATCTGGCTTCCTCATTGACTTGGCTTGTCGGAAGGGGATCACGTGACCCCGGCCAGGACACTACAAACCGTCATTATCATTCCAGTTTCCCATCCTCCCCAAGACAATCTTTTTCTCGTAAAAATGGGGGTCTATACTTACGGCCAGCTAAATACTGCACAATTTGTTCCAGTGATTCAAGGAGAGAATTCTGGGTTTGGAATGTGATTTGAGCCTTTGCGAACAAGTCAAATATGTAGCTAGAGATTCAAGCAGAAACACACTGTTAAGAAAGTATTTTTAGTACATCCTGAAAGGAAACAGCCTTCCTTTCTCTGTAGGATGAAAAACATGCTGTTATTCTTCGCTTGCAAAATCCGATTATCTTTGTTTTTTTAAACTTGCCATAAATCATCACTACGCCACCCACACTTGACATTGGATTCAAAAGGGGGGGGGGGGGAAGGAGACAAAATAGTAGACTTTATAGCTCTATGCCTCATAGGAAGTATAAGTTAGCAGAAAGCTCAGCCTCGTTCTGCAACAGCTTATCCCAGGTTTACCTGCAGAGATCAACGGTGCCTCTCGTCTTAAAACGAACTGTTCTGAAACAATTTTCTGATTTAGCAAGAGGGAACTCAATGTGTTTACGCACAAATGTTTCAGGCTAATTTAAATCCCAGGTTGCTTTGAGGGTGACATGTGGAGGAGGAGGATAGCAGCCATTCCTCAGGGTTGCTAAAGGGAAGGAGGCATACGATTATGGTTCTGCCGATGATTCTGGCAGAACCAGCTTACTACAAACCCCATCAGACAAGGAATTTTGGCTGGCGAGGTCTAGGAAAAGACCCTTCTCTACCAGGTCCCCCCACTCTTTGGAACATCTTGCTGCCGGAGGTGAGATCAACCTCTTGGTCTTCAGGAAGGGCCTTAAAATCTGACTCTGCCACTTGTCTTGGGGCCCCGATGGAGAAGCTGCAGGTGTTGTGGCCCGTCAGCGGCCTGTGCAGCTAACAGCTGATTCCGACAGCAAGGAGGCTGGCGTGGTGCTGTGCCAGCAGCCTGTGCAGCTGGCACTCGAGTCAGACAATGAGGAGGCTGGAGAAGATGTGGTGCCAGAGGCAGGGATTCAGCCAGGGCCTTCAGAACCTCCAGAAGCTCCTTTAAGTGAAGAGGAAGAAGAGGAGCCGCCTTTTCTCGATGCACGGGTGCACAGAGCGGCCAAAAGGCAGGAGTGGCTCCTCAGGAGGAACTCTCCACGAGAGTAAGCCTTGGGGCTAATTGGCCACTCCCTTAGCCTATTTAAGGAGGAACGCCGACTGAAGCAATTTGTAGGGAACAACTTTAGTTCATTCTCCTTCGCGTCTGGATTCTCTGCACATTGCTTCTGGGCTTTCTGCCAACCTTCATAAGATTGTGATTACTTTATCTTTGGTTTCTTGAAGGCTGTTAAGAAAGTTTATTAACAGTCTTTGTTTTGAAAAAGACTGAGTTATTTTAGTAAATTAAGTTTTGTACAAACTTTGTGTGTGCTGTGTTCTTTTGGATCCATAGCTGGGGCAGAACAGCAGGCTGGAGTGGTTGGTGCAGTGACAGAGAAGGCACCACTTCTGCGGCTAGCCTGGGATCTCTTAACTCTGTATTTAATATTTTGTAATTTTAATCTGATGGAAGAGAATATTTGTAGCTCAGGTTTCAACTGCAAGGTTCCTTGGTGCTCTGGGAACCTGATTGTTGTCTTGCAGATGTTTCCCTACCCACCAATAACATCATCAATGCATTGAAGATGTTACCTAGTTTGGGTAATGAAACGTCTGCAAGAAAACAATGAAGATCAGAGAGCACCAAGGACAATCCTCCTCCTCTCCACCCCCCTCCCAACTTCTTCTTCTCCTCCTCTTCCCTGCAAACCCATTCCCTTCTAGCACTGATGATGTTACTTAGTTGGGTAATGAAACATCTACAAGAAAAACACCAACCTCAGAGAGCACCAAGGACCCCACCATTTAAATCCATTTTTTAATTGATAATGGTTCTTATATCTCTATTTTTATTATATCATAAGCAATCTAGAGTCTCCTTAGATCATGAGAAGGCCGATAGATAGATAGATAGATAGATAGATAGATAGATAGATAGATAGATGATAGAGAGATAGATAGAAATAGAGAGAGAGAGAGAGAGAGAGAGAGAGAGAGAGAGAGAGAGAGAGAGAGGATAGAGAGATAGAGATAGATAGAGAGATAGATAGATAGATAGATAGATAGATAGATAGATAGATAGATAGA